>JAAOOA010000688.1:205000-234664 GCA_012861695.1 Trematomus loennbergii | reverse complement strand
ACAAACTAAACACTGTCGGAGTCGGGAGGGCTGATCATTTATTCCGGCAAATGACTCAGACCTACTAATTGACCTAACAGAAGTATTGAGTCTATGTAAGTTTACTGCTTGGCTCAGATCCACCAACGTCAGCAAGATCTCACCTCTATTAACTCCTGAAGAACCAGGTTCAATTAACTGCTGTTCAATTCAGACGACCCGCTAAATCTGTTTAAGCGATCCCGAAGGACTTTGATATCAGTAAATGAGGTGTGGCCCTACCTAAGTGTGAGTGTGGCAGTGTGCAACCTTTGAAGCAGGAGAGGAGAGCGCAGATGTCTTTTAAGTTGTCCCAATCCAAAAGGTGGAATCAGTTTATTTGATGAAAATTGGTCCACACTTATACTGGGTTTCTACCTTCTCTCTTTACAACATGACAATTCTACAAAACCTAATCATGCTGTGGTCATGTTCTAATATGAAACTTTAATGAACTGTTTTACATTGATTACCCTAAATTGTAACTTCAACTGCCCAATTCAGTTTTAGAGGCATCTCCTCAAAAGCACATTCAAACTTTCATTCAACAAATCAGTTCATTTGCTCATTTCCACATTCGTATACTTCAACTAGTCCCGCATTAATTCGGAGGACCTTTCCTCACAGGTGGCGGGGTCCTAACTTTCAACAAACAGCAATTCATTCAATTCATTCCACTCATTTCACAAAGAAATTCACTCAGCATTCAACAAAGAAATTCACTCAGCATTCAACAAAGAAATTCGAGAGATATTTACCAAGTTTGAGAGAACCTTACCGAGAGCAAAAACCCAGCTCTGAAGCTTCCCCTCTCTCACCCAGTGTTTTAAAGCTGAAAACCCAAGACACACCTTCTCAGACTTATGTAACAAAAGTTCATGCCCTCTAATGTGCAGAACTAAAACATTATTCTCGGCTATGGCAAAAACACCTTTTTGGGGCCTCAGTTCTTTATCAGTGAGTCAGGAGCCCCCCTCCTTGTGCACCGCTGTAGGAAGAGGGAAGAAACTGCCTCCTCTTATCAGTGACACCCATAAACCATTATAGGCCTTACACTCAACTTAACAAACCACTTTGTTTATACTGTAAATATAGAAAATCATAAAATATGAAGCATTTTCATTGTGGATTATACAAGAATATAATTGATTATATTTGATTATACTTTCGTTTGAAGTATTCAACCTAATATGGAGATCTCAACAACACCCTCTGGAGGGAACACAGGGATTTTTGGCCTTTTGCAGACAATTTACATGCACACAAACATATTTTTAATTCACCTGAACTTCTTAATTACATCATGTCCAAGTTGTCTCACATCACTACATGGCATTGAAGCCTCTGAATGCGCGTTATATTATGTAGTGGCAGACACTTTTGTACACATGTTGTTCTCCTGGCACTGGCCTTCGATGGTATTCTCTCTCCTCAAAGCTCCATCCTCAGTGCTGATGTTAAACATTGATGTTTTTAATAATGCACATAATACAACCAAGGCTTTTGCAGCCACGACAACCTAAAGTAATTATCCGTCTCTTTTTCCTCAAATCGCTCCACCTCATGTCACACTAGACTAGGTTTATGTATTTGCAGAGTGAGCGATGAGAGGGTATCAGATTTATATCAATACACTAAGCTAAGGCATTTCTTCTTTCATTCATTAGGTGTTAGAATGAGTCTTCTCAAAGATGCAAGCTGTATCTGATTGAAAGATAAATTGCCTGCAACGTTTGCTTTCAAAGTTAAGCTGATTCAGAGAAATGCCTAATAACAGGGACATAAAGACTTCTCTTTAAGTTGCTTTGCATTGTTTAATAAGAAGTTAGTAGTTGATTCATTTCCATCCTGTTTGTGACATCAATACATGAAGCTTTTGTTGTGTCCAAAAACTCCCATCCCTGGAGAGTTGTTCAGCGTCTGTGATTTAGAAATGAGAAAAACATCATGGATTTATCTGTTCTCATAATTGAGAGTTGTCAAGTAATTTATGCATTTGAACATTCACAGGTATCAGTAGCTAGATCAAAGGGAAATAATACTAATACTTTGGCGTTGATATTTTTTAAGTCAACCTTAGACATCTACCCTGTTTGTCCACTTGTAAGTCAAACAGAAATCAACCCAATTTATTTCTCTCTCTCAGCTTCTTCGATAAGTTACAATGACAGAAATAAGACCTCTTCATCATTAATTCATTTATGAGCTGAGCAGACATTTAAATATTTTTGCAAATCATGCAGCATGGCGTTGCATCTCCCAACAGATTGGTGAGCATTAACAGTAATTGAAAAAAACTAAGTTAATTAAAAACTTGGTAGTCTAAGACCCATTTACACGGGAACGCAAACGAATTCGATATCAAAAAAGTCTACCGTTCACACGGATACGGCTCAATAAACGTGTCCCTTCACACAAGACCGCTCGACCCGCTGGAGACGCTGTAGTACATATGGGCCTGTAAGTGGCGCTGAACTTCCGCCACAAAATACACCACGAATGACATGCATACATCATCTACCCCTTATTTCTATGTTGACCAACACACCTGTTGCTTTGTACTGTCCTACTTTGATGCTAATGATGCTAATAGATGCCCCTGAGCATTAAGTCGTTTTTCTTGTTATTTTTAGCTACTTTAGAGTCATTGTGTGGTCACATGGATGTGGAGAAAAACTAGAAGCCTTACAGGTAATCACAGGCAGCGTTCCTTTTTGCTCCTCATTTGAGATTTCAAAGCTCCAGGAGCAGCAGCAGCTGGATCCCGGGTGCTAATCTTGGCACACCAAAGTCAAAGAGATGGCTTTCAAAGCGTCGCTAGGTCTCTCTCTGCCATCATCATTACCCGCTACAGATGGTCTCAGTTTTGCATGGCTACTGCGAGGCAGGGGGTGTCGAGTGAGCACTGAAAGGGAGACGGTTTGGTTTGTGGTTTGGCGAGACAAAATGTTGGAAATAAAATGTTTCACACGCCTTCGTATGTTTCTCTCATCTTGCATCACAGTTTGTAGTCCGTTCTGTATTGATTGTGAACACCTTATTTCGAGCTCAATAACAAGCCCAATGATATTATAAAGCACACGTTATAGCCGTGACGTCCAGTCATTATCTCAGAGGGGTTTCTAGCTCCTGATAGGCCACAAAGCGTAGTAAAGCTTATTTTCTTTGATTATTGAATGTAAGAAGTCTATAAAACCTGAACCGCAGCACCTCAGCAGCTCCACGCTCAGCAGGAGCAATGCGGTTGCTATGGTGAGTGTGATTGAGAGCCCATTAGTGAACTGTTTGTATTGGTCACACAACAAGGCGCTGTGATCCAAGAGGAAGGACTGATGATTTTCTTTTATATTTACTTTTCTTCCCCATGGAGGGATCAGCGGCGTGATGATAAATTACACTCTTGAAAGACATTGTAATTAATCCTTAATAGAAAAGTTAATAGCCTCCGATTCAATAATTTCCTCAAGCCAGTTATCAAATGTTGGAAATTGCGACTTTTGATAAATGGAACAAAGCGTGCAGAAAATGGCATCTTCAGCAATCTTTCCTGCGAAGCTGTAAACAACTTTCCTCCCATCTATGGAGCACCTGAAGCTAAAACTAAAGGTTGAATGATTTTAAATGTCACAGAGGGGCAATCAGCCGGTCTCAAACCCACCATTACCACAGAACTGTCAGAGCATTTCTGCAAGGTGCTTTCTTTTCAAATTGCAAACTCTCACACATGTAGATACACCGTATTTGACAGCTAAAAAGCTCTGTGATTAGAAATATCACCTGTGTCACAACTGTTCCATTTAAATTGCTTCTTGTGAGTGTTTGTATGGAAGAAACATGAACTTTTTTAACTGTTTTTGATCCTAGCATGATCAGAATACAGATGGCAGGCATTGGTACGCAACACTACCGTACAATCTGCTCTGATTCTCAGGGGATTTCTAATTAACAAACACATCAGGATTTGAAGATTTCAAACCGAACATTAGATTGAATATCATGTGACCTGTCTTAACTCCACTTTTACTTCTAGGCCTACTCTTAAATAACAATTTAAGGAAGTAACCTACAATACAAATGTTGACTGATTTAATGCGAGGTTAAAGAAAGTATAGGCCCCATCCTTTTTCTACTGTACATACTGCCCCTAGGTTCAATTCTCACAAAACATAATATTCCCTTCCACTGCTACGCAGACGATGTACAGATATATCTGCCTCTCAAAGCAAATGTCAAACACTCACTACAGCAGTTGATGGAGCTTAACAGAGATAAAATCCTGGCTGAGCAAAAACTTTCTCAACCTCAACGAGAGCAAGACTGAGGTCATCTTTTTTGGATCCCAACCTCCAGCCTCTCCGGTTGATATTCTGGGCTCTCTCAAAAAAAACATCCTCCCCTCGGTCATGAACCTTGGAGTGACCTTCACCAGCACTTTTAAATTCGACAAGCAGGTCAGCACCGTAGTCAAATCCTGCTTTTTTAAATAAGACTATTGGCCAAAACCAAGTCGTATTATCTTTTAATGACTTAGAAAGGGTTATTAACGCCTTTGTAACCTCAAGACTGGACTATTGCAACGCTCTGTATGTGGGTATGGACCAGACCTCAATTAAACGCCTGCAGCTAGTCCAAAACGCAGCTGCACGTTTGCTGACTGGCCACAAAAAGCGTGACCACATCACCCCTATTCTGGCCTCACTACACTGGCTTCCAGTTCGGTTCAGAATTGATTTAAAAATCCTTTTATTTGTTTTTAAAGCCCTAAATGGGCTGGCTCCGGCCTATATAGCTGAACTCCTCCAGCGCTATACCCCAGCCAGAGCTTTAAGGTCTGCTGACCAGCTGCTGCTGGTAGTGCCAAGACCAGGCTCAAAACCGAGGGCACCGAGCCTTCGCAGCAGCTGGCCCTAGGCTCTGGAACACTGTGCCCCTCCATGTGAGGTCGGCCCAGACCGTAGGGGTTTTTAAATCTACACTAAAAACACACTTCTTCTCTCGGCCTTCTAGTCAGAGCGGAGCACGACTCCTGACTTTTCCGTGTGTTTTATTTTATTTTTTATATATATCTGTTGTAATTTATTGTCTTTTATTGTGATTGTAGAAATGGTTTTATTACATGTACAGCACTTTGGCTCGACCAAAAATCGCTTTTAAATGTGCTTTATAAATAAACCTTGATTTGATTTGATTTGATTTGTCAATATACTGAGAATAAGTGGTAGACATTAAGGGTCAGGCCGTATTAAAAGAGCTAATATTTGGGCTAATCCCCTTCATTTTTAATCTGCAGGAGGCAAGCCAGACTTCGGACCTTGTCTTTAGGAGTTGAGGACTCACATTGCACTGCTACCTTTACATTAATATATTTACTGTTCATCACCGTTGCACACACACACAGAGACAGCTATTTATCAATCAATTAACATACTTTTTAAATCACAGGTGGCCTCGACAGTTGTATCATATACGAATAAAGGAATTAAGCTCTTGGTGCAATCCTTGTTGTCCCAAACAGTCCAGAAGCCATCATGTCTTATATCTTGTTATTGTTCATTTGTAAATTCAACATGTATATTTTCTACTTTCTTGTTTATTTCTTGTCTTTTAATTTTTATTGTACAATGCCATGTCTTTTTATGCTGCTGTAACACAAAAATGTCCCAAATTGGGATCAATAAAGTTCAATCTTATCGTCAGATATATCAAGCTAGCTTGTCCATTCAATTATCCAGGGATCTTAAGTTGCCCATGTCTTCTCTTTATATCTTCCACTTTCGTTGTAATGGGACGGGAAACTTATAAAAGGACTTTGGCCTTCAGCATCGACAGTAACCCTATCAAAAACCCCATGTTGAAGTTTTGTAAGTTGGACCTACTTAAACATCTGGCCCAGAGCTGAGCAGACAAAGGAAATGGACACGTCTAAAAATAGGGGGCCTCCAGGTTAGGAGGTTTCATATCACAATGGATCCATGCCCTCTTCCTCTTCCTCTCATTCAGCCTGGGATGTAGTGTTCAGAGGGGCGAAGGATCATTTTACTGAAAGACACTCACCACGCTGGGATCAATGCAGTCCGAGGGATTCTGTTTCCAGCGTTTTCAGAATGATTCTCACGGTTCCTCGAGCTACAGAAAGCAGTTATTGCATTAATATCAGATCAGAAAAACTGGTCCAATGGTTTAGTCCGTAGGGAATCTATTAACTCACTGCTTGCTGTGGATGGATGCTTTACTAGGTTTCCTCAAGGGAAATGTTTCCAATTGTTACTCTCAGATATATAGAGTGTATTTTTCCTTGGTGATGATTGAAGGTGCAAACTGTCTCTCTTGCGGTTTGGTTCATTTTTCAATCCATCCTTTTGTCAACCCATGCTTTATACTCTTTGTTGAATTGTCACTGCTTGGTTTTTCCTAAAATCACTCTTTCTTCTCACTGATACTTGTTCATATCAGCAGGGAACGCTCCTAACAAACTCAACGCTGTGAATATTGTCTCTCAGGATCTTCCTAGCATTACAAATATAATACAAAATTCACATTTGCAAGCATCTGAAGTCATGACTCTCAATCCACTAGACGACGAAGAGGCAGAAAACATTTGCTTTGCACGTGGATATGTCTTGTGGGGAGTATTTGCACGACAACTATCATTTGCGTGCATTTATTTAACGGAGCTTGCACGATGTGATTACTTACCCAACCTGATGTGTGTGGACAAATAGTATTGCAGTGCCAAGCTGATCTGCAGGTGCCTCCAGACAACAGCGGTGACAAACTGATGGCAATTTCTGGCTGCACAACCTTTCAACCACCCACCTCACACTCCAATCCCTTCCTCATGCCCTTGTGATTAATGTGCCTTCCTCTTCACATGCTGCCCTTAAGACAACAGCAGCAGCTTACCGCTTCCCTTCGCCCGCCACAGGTCCCCAAAATGACACAGTCAAATAGGATTAGAGCGCTGCATTCGAGGTCGAGGTTGCGTGCGTGCGAGGGCTCGGATGAAACATCTATGAAGTAGTTTGTTTTTTGGCCAATTTATGTCATGAAGAGAAGAAAGGTGCAGCAGCTCGGGTGGGCTGATGCCTTGGCAGTCGAGTCGTTCGCGAAAAAAAACCAAGACTGGAGGGGGTGAGATAGGGATTTGAAGGCGTGATTCATTGCAATCTGCCACAATGGTATATGTGCCCAACGCTGATATCTCAGCCTGGGTCTGTCCTTAATAAAGCCTGCTGGCATTAAGCCTTATTACTCAGCGGTCACATGACAAAAGACATCGTGTTCCACAGTGAGACTACATGCTTTTTATCTTATATTAAAAAATATGCCCTTTTTGAGCAATCTTTGAACAGAGGCACTTTGACATTATCATTTATACCAAAGCATATAGAACCAATTAGTCTTACAGATTTACAATTTAGACAACAAGGAAGGACGTTGATTGATTAAATTATCTTTTAATTAATTACTATGAAGAATGTACAGTGAAACACATTTTATATTGCTGCGACATTAAAAAGAAACTATTTTCAAATGTACTATTGCCTGTAGGAAGCAAAACAATCATGTAAAAAACATTCAAGTAAAAATGAAGTAAATGTGGCATCTCAATAATAAACTCCTCTACCATGCACTTCCGAAAACATATTGCGTTTTGTATTGCTTTATATAAAATGTTAACAGTTAATGCAGAGGCTTTAAAGCACATGTGTCAAACTCAAGGCCCGGGGGCCAAATCAGGCCCTGGTGGATTTAATTTCTAATTACTATTAGATCTGGCCCGCCGGTATATTGCACGCACACCTTCACTCCATCCTGAGGAGTTCCTCAGCTCAGAGCCTGACCCCAAACATTGATGAACTTGCACCCAAGATGAGATGCCAAGTATCTGAACTAGCATCACAGAGCAGCACACTGAGTTAATGGATGTTTCCTTCTGCACTTTCTCACGACAACAGGGCATGTTTGGTTTTCTTTGAGGGAAATAGTTTTTTAAGAAATGAATGCAACTGATTATTTAATGTTTAATGTTGTTTTTATAGGCAATAATTTAAGCTTTGTTAGTTCCAGGTTTAATATGTGCAATAAGTTCATTTCAATAAGTTATTTCATTAAGTTTTGCAATAAACATTGAACCAGTCCGGCCCTCGACTAGTACCCATTTTTATTTTGGCCCACTGTGTATTTGAGTTTGACCCCTGCTTTAAAGCCAGAGTTTGGTGCTGACATTCTACATTTCAACACTATCTATAGAGACTAAACCCTTAAAGAGGATCATAATAGGCCTTGGTGAGTGATGCCAAAAAGTCAATCCATTATCACGTTTTTTTTGTGCAGTCTTTCAAACACCGGCCCTACAGTATTTGCAAGGAAGCAGCTGGAGAAAATGGCGGCCCAAAGGGAGGGTTGCAGACTGTGCCTCTTTCCGCCTCATCACCCCCGCTATCCCCCAGACAAAAGGAACAACTCTGAGACAACGCAGGGCCAAGAACACAGATGTTGAGCAATCTGTGTGTCGATGGAACATGTCCCTGCTTCAGCTGCGAAATGGAAGTGAAATCGTAAAAAGAAATGATTCGGCTGCGAATAATCCTCCGACGTGTCAAAGGGTGACCCAGGAGCTTTTATTTGCTCACACTGTACTCGCCATATATCTTACAAATCACCCGGCATTTTCCCATTTCTCGTTACTGCATATGATGGTTTTGGTTATACAGTATGATGAAAGTAGAAGATTGGAATTGGTGGCAAATAAAAAAAAAGAGCAACCCCCGTTGAAATGTCTGACTCCATTGCTCTGGGTGAGATTGAAGCTGTCTCTCTAACCACCTTTCTGTCAGTCTACAAACTAACTCAGGATGACACCCTGCGTCCATCTGTGCTCAGCCTGTGTTTATTTGATCTTCTAAACCCACATTATGTGCAGAGTAAAATATAGTTGCATGAGTGGGAGCATATTCCTGCACCTCGCTAATCCTCTTATCATCATCTCTGACCCCTAATCTTGGTTTTTCTTTAAATGACAGAACCTAATTACACATCAGTAGAAATTCAGCTGTTTTGCAATGCAGATCGCGGCCATATGTGATGTAACAACATTTGCTGTGTGTCTCGGGAAGTTAATCCTATCAAATGAGGATAAGTACAACACAAAGTCTAACACACTCACATCAGCCTATACCGCAGCTGATCTGAACCAACAGGATACATGTTTGTGTTGCACCGAGCACGCCTCAATTCTCTCCATTGATTTAATATGCATAAATCAATGGTGTCATGATCCAGTTTGGAGATGGAGCTTCAAGGGCAGAACATATAAGATACTTTAACATGTGTGAAAACATAATACCTTCTATTTCAAAGCGAGTCAAGTCTTTAAACCAAGAAAACATGTCTTGAAAGGAGTTCTGCTTTGTGACCTTACTGATGTGAAGTACTGATGTGAAGTACAGTGGAAAGTTTATAAAAATGCTCATCTGCTCATAAGGCCACAAATATTGAATTATGTCCAAATGCATCACGGAGGACGCCTGCATAGCTGTGGCCGCTGTCAAGCTGCCAAAGCCAGGCTGCGCTTCCATGGGAATTCTATATTTGCTGTCTGGAGTATAGTCGTAAACGAGCAGGTCTCTGTCCAAAGCCTTCCTCTTATTGTTTATCATCCCATCCCAGACCGCATTCACCATCTGTAGACCCCCCGACAGGATGGTCGTCTCTCATCACGCATAGATCTGAGGTTTGACACGGGAAGTGTGATGGAGAGCTGGAAAGAAAGTAGGAAGAAGAGAAAGGAGATGCTATATTTCAGGCCTTGACAGACTGTTCTGGGGCATATGGCAGCTGTTGCTCTCACCTGTGGTGTCTGCAGTCGGGTCGTGAATCAAGTAAGGCAGCCAAACTACCACATATAGCAGAGGTCAAACTTCATCCTCTCAGGCACAAATTAGATTTACACCGACGGCGATAAGGCGGGATTGGCAGCCCTCTAGAGGCCTTTGGAGGAGAAGGGGATGTATAACAGCGTCCTGAGTCTGCGAGAATGTCTTCAATGACATGTTGACCCAAAACATAAAGGGGCAAGTTGGTCCAAAGTGTTCAATAACATAAAAAGGAATAGAAATAGAAATTGGGGCAGCAGAACAAGCTGTGTGTTGACACAATATTTAAATATTATTTTGCTAGTTTGTAAGCAATCAAAAAGGAGCAACATTAGCTTTCATAGTACGTAGTGTTTCTGTCCACCTGTCCAATGTAAACCCAATATTTAGTGCGAATGCTGTGCCACAGAGACGATGTCGCTATAACTCCTATGAAAATGTTCAAAAAGTGCTCAAACTTCACATGTGTGCTAACAGTCCAGCCGTGAAGACATCTACGGGACAGTTTTGAGATTTCTTCAAATGCCGTTGCCATGGCAACACAATGCTCACCATGAGACACGGTTTCTCATAACTTCAGTGAAAATGCTCGAAATGGCCCAAAAACTTCACAGGTTTGGTAACGATGCAGCCATCAACACATCTAAGCGTATTATGGGGTGTCATCAAATGCCGTTGCCATGGCGACAGATAATTCACCATCAAGTTAGTTCAAAAGTTTGCAGTTCAAATATTCTGCTGCTTTCCCAAGCCTTTTTACTTTCTTTTCTCATCTTAATACAAATTCATTCACTACTACTTACATCTGATATTTAACTCCTTCAGCCTATTTTCAGCTGCAGAAACCATTCAACTATTACATTATTCAGCTATTTCAGGACATCAAGGCTATACATGTTTGTTTAAACCTTTTCTTTTAAATATTAAGCTTTTTCTCCATTTTTGTAGCTAAAAGCAGCTACCATTCAGCTAATAACATTCAGCTTTTTCTGCATTTTCAGCTAAATTCAGCCACAAATGTTCACAGTTTACAGCATTCGCACGCATTTTCTGCAGGAAATGCATTTCTAGTTACTCTGCTTTCAGCTCCATTTTGGTTTCATTTAACTATCAGTCTTAGTTTTGTTTGGTGCTGTACTTTAAAGTGGGTTCTTCATAGATTTATTTTCACACTAAAACAGCGGCAATGTTGCCTTGAATGTTTCTACATGTTGTCCATGAGTTGTCAAGTTGCTGAGGTGTATCTGATGTTTTTTGACACATTTTATTTGGTTCTATTTGCATCTTTTTCAAAACTTCATCATGTTTCTCCTAGAGGAAATGTTTGGGACACTATAATGCATTTCAAGTGTTGGCCACCGTAGCTTAAGGAATAGAAAAACGGATATACCTATGAAGATTAATATACAATTATATATAAAAAGCACCATTTTCAACATGGTAAAAAGAAAAGCAAGGTTCTGTTAGATCAGGGGTCTGCAACCTTTTTGACCTAAAGAGCCGTTTTGCCCCCTTTTCCAAAATGTTCTTTTGTCTGGAGCCGCAAAACATATTTGATAGCTTATAAAGTTGTATATATTGTATACATTTATATTTATTACATTATATAAAAACTGTTAACGTCTAATAAGAAACAAAGAACTCTTATAAGGAGAATTAAAGAAATACACAGGCATACGCAGTCCTCTGCACATTTGAAGAAAATGAATATAAATCAAATGGGCCCACTTTGAAATAAATAAAACAGGCTGCAGCACCTCTGACAACTTCTCTCCACATATCAAACATCCCGGTGAGCCAGCATCGTTTGCTGTGAAAGCAGATAACTCTAACCACGCAGAAGTAAACCCTCTGTGTTCCTCCGGTACTTTTATTTTCTTTGATGTATCCATAGTTCGCTCATCGAGCCAGGGGGTCAGGTTATTCGCCTGCAGGCAAAGGCGCTGGTGCGGGACCGTAGCAGGATGTGACGCATATTTGAGTTTTTTTTTATATCACCTGAAAATACAAGATACGAAACATTTTCAACCGTGCAAAAATATAAATAGTCCTACAAATATTTATCTAAGCTCAAGGGAGCCAGAGCGGAGGGCTTAGAGAGCCGTGGGTTGCCGACCCCTGTGTTAGATGGAAATAATGTGCAATGATTCTACATAGTTATAGAAATGCAAAGTAAGCACTGAAAGCATGGATGATTTCAACGACATTTACATAATGTGCAGGAAATATGATGCAATCTGAAATCTCTATCTTTGACATACTCAAAGTATTCAAACATAAAACGCATGCAGAACACAGAAGCTGTAACACCTCCTGGAGGAAGCGTCTCGGACCAGTCGTCGGATTATCTCTTGACCATTTTGTTTGTTTAGTAGTATGGAGACATAATAAGTCATTTCCAAGACTTGTCTTACCTCGTGGGAGAAGTGTGATCAACAGTCCTGCTCCTTCCGCGGTGTAATTACCTTTTAATAACAGTATATTTACTGTATTAGTCAGGCTCATGTGGAAGTTATTTCTCTAATTGCCCCATTAGCATGTGTAGCATCAGCCCCCACAAAAGACACTTCCGTCATTATGTGAAGTTATCTTGTAAATGGAGGTCTGCACTGCATGGAAATGTGCGTTTCATTATTTTGTTATTATAAGTTATGCAAATATATCACTTCTTTAATGATGATTACATGTCAGCGTTGTCTCTGTTGAGGAGCATCACTCTTTACTGGTGTCTGTGGGTTCCTCCTCTGCACATTCAGAAAGTGTTGTGGCTTTTATGGACCTAAGTAAATACAGTACACTTTTTTCTCCGAGGGCCACATACAGAAACATATTCGAAGGGCTGGGCCGCTCACTAGAGGTCAGGTTTATCGCCTCATAAGTGAAGTTATAAGTTAGCAAAATCAATCAAATGTAGGTGAATTATGCTGCAGCCTACATGACAGCTTTCCATAGGGTTTCAGTTATTTGGTTAGCAGCTCATTCCTTAAAACAGAAGCTTCAGATTGCTTATCATAAGAGGAAATAGGAAGGGTAATTTTAGGGATGCTCTGATCGATCGGTCGCCGAAAAATGATGACGTAAAATACATGACACTTTTCTCTGTGCGCGGCAAAACAAGCTCGCCAACATGGCTTCACCGGTCTGGCAGTATTTAAGTGTCCGAAAAAGACAATAAAATAGCGGTATGCAACGTGTGTGAAGCAGAAATCCTGCAGCTCCACCCGCTGTGACGGACCGGTGAGCGGAGCAACACACACACACACGATCATTTCTCCCGTGTTATTATCCAAAGTTAATGTAAACTTGAATAATGTACTTCATTTGAATTTAATAATTATGTTGGTGGTTGTTTGTGGAAGCGCCAGTGAATGAGCATTAACTGAGTTTTAAACATCACTTTAAATGGAAGATCCCCATAGGCCCGCCCACCGGTCGGATCGGTGATCGGTATCGGCCGATACTGATTCCGGCGATCGGCCCCAAAATTGGCGATCGGAGCATCCCTAGCAGTGGCGGCTGGTGGAAAACATTTTAGGTGGGGCTGTGGAAATGGTTATCAAACAATACTAGAGGGGTCCGGGGGGATGCCCCCGGTAATTTTTTTTGAGAAAAGACCCCTTAAATCATGACTTCTGGTGATGTTAGAGGGGGGAGAAGGACAATTTGAGGCTTAAAAATATGAGAAGACTGATCAATACCTCCATAACTTCAGTGTGGTTAGCTATGAATCTTCCAAAACTTCCAAACACCTTGTCCTGGACATAGTTTCTACAGCATAAACTGTGCAACAGTACAGTAGGCCCACACAAACTGCAGAACACCGGGGCTTTGGGAACACTGATTTAATTCCCATTTAACCTGTTAAGGGCTTTTTTCCCCTGTTTTTTTTTCTCACGAAACTGTAATAAACTATTCATGTGTCCTACTCAGAGGAAACGCATCTAACTGATGATATGAACCATGTTTACCGAAACAAAAACACAAGTCTCACAAGAAGGTCTAAATGAGCCCTGAGCGAAAAAATGCTAACGCACTCTAGTATAAATCAATCGATATACTTATCGGATATGCACAAACAAGCTTACAAGCTGAGATTCCACATATTCTAGAAATATAAGTATCATCACTGAGCGATCAGAACTCGCGACAGGGGAAGCAAATCCAGACATCACACGATGTAGCTTTCGGTAGCAAAACATGGAGATATGCTCACCTTTTGCAGAATAACAATTCTGATCAAAAACGAGAAAAACGCAGCTGAAGGTTAATCCATAGGTTAATCCATGTGTCTGTCACTTTGAAAAATGATTGATGATCCATAATTCCATTTTTATGTCAAAAACGGAGTTTTCATTAGCTGTAGCTTCCAGAGTGTATGACAGCTTCCTGTTTTGTCTCCTTGGATACGAGTCCAAACAACTCACAGACTGCACCGGGCGCTCACGTAGGAGCCCTGTGACCATCATATTGACGACGCTGATTGGCTGAAATTATGTTTTCGCGGCATAGTTTACACGTTACAGATAGCAACAGTCAGCTGCTAGTGGCTGCTGCTGCACTGGTTGAGGGCTCCTCTCTTAGCGCCCAGACGAGAGAAGGTACACGGGCAAGGCCAGGCAGGAAACATGTGACTTATCAGTAACTTTAGACATCGTAACACAATTTTAAACGAGATTTTATGTAGATTATACATTTTACTGATACCAATTATATAATATTTACCTTGTTCATTAAAATAAAAATAAAAATATATATATTTTTAAAATATATATATTTTTTAATATGGGAAGAGGTGGGGCGGCGCCCCTAGCGCCCTTATGGACCGGCCGCCACTGATCCCTAGTATATTTCAAGGTTATGTAAATAAGTTATTGGGCTTTTTTCTTATCAACTTAGATTTGTTAGAACATATTTTCAACTAGTATTGACTGAAAGTGGGCTCATTAACACATGAACACTACTGTGTAATATGTTTACAGATATATTTAAGAAGTACAAGACAAGCTCAAGTTTCATTTGTGGGCCATACTCCATTATACTTTATATAAAATGGTAGTTTGGACACCCCTGGTTTAGGGCAAGCAACGTTTTGCAAGTTCCTTTTTATACAGGAATATAATTAAGAGAAGAATTTGATTCATCAGGAAAGGAGCGTCCCTTCATCCGGCCTTTCCTCTTCAAAGGCATCGGGGGTTTCTTTGATCCAGACTAGTAGTAGCAGGAGATATGAGGAAGAACCACTGTGCGCTTCACAGCTTTACCTCTGCCTCTGGACACTCGCTCTGAAAGATGGATGGTGATCGTCAGGCGCGTTAGTAACATAATGTGATCTGATTCCCCGAGGATCCGGCCCCTGAGCCCCTGAGCCCCTGAGCCCCTGCTGTCCAGATTAACTTGGTGTCATGTCCTGTGATGTCCACCTTTAGGTTTTTATTACTTTCTTTTCTTCATTCCTTTCATCCAGTCCCCACATGCGGTCTATTTTACAGCTCACTGACCTCCACACTGACGCTGACTTGAGAGACAAACGTGGACTCTGTGGATCTTTGAAGAGAATCAGAATCAGAACCAGGTAGGTTGACACGTACGAGGAATTTGACTTGGTGTCGTGGTGCGTACATAAAAGTAAAAACAGACTATTTTAAGAACACTGTAAATGACGTAACAAAGCTGCCTTAATTCAAACGAATAACACATTTAATTTCATAGTTCAATTCAATAAATAAATGCTTTATTTCATGTTCAAGGTTCAAGGTATTGTCAAACTGACATAGCTACAGAGTAATTATGTTGTTGAAAATCTTATGTCACAGGCTTCTCCAACAATGCAACATAATAATACAATACAGATAGTAAGAGTAATACAAAAAGAAAAATAGTTATAAAATAAAGTGATGATGTGGAATAGTGCAGTACGAGTCTATATACAAGTTATTGGAATGATAGATATTAGATATATATTACTGAGTAGCAGATGAATGTTTTGAAATTGTTTCAGCAGTTCAATTGTTTAACAGTCTCACTATATATTATAATCGTTAAATATGGCATGATTTAATACAGTTTGTTTGATATGTTACACCAATAAGTGTTTCTTGTGCCTAGGAACTAATGTTTGTTCATGCACTGGTACTGCGTGTTTTGTTGATACACTGGGCAACTCAACGTGGGTTGACGTCTTTAAAGGAGCTTTAAAGATGAATCTCCTTTCAGCGGCCAACGAGGTATTTGTTTTGTGTTTTCATGTGGGCGTCATGTCCTATTTTCATCCATATATGTGTAGCACACTATGCTAATGTGTTTGGCTACAGTATGTATACGTGTTATTCGTTGTAGTTCTCACGGCGTAACGGGAGAGGGAAGGCTACTGTGTTTTTTATATATCTGTTTTATTGTGATTGTAGTAATGTGTTTTTATTACACGTTACAGCACTTTGGCTCGACCAAAAATCGCTTTTAAATGTGCTTTATAAATAAAACTTGATTTGATTTACAAGATGAAAACTCCAAGAAATAAACGCCCGTTTCAAAGAACCGACCTGTGTCTGTGTCGTGAAGAGAGCTACACTATATAACATTAAAAAATAAAGCAGTATTTACATTGAAATAGAACGGAATAAAATATATGCACTAAAAAAAAACAGATATTGTCAACATTGTGTGCATTAATGTGGTTTTCCAATCCTCACCTTCATCTAAATTCCAACATACCGCGTTGGTGGCTAAAGCAAATCTCGTAATTGCCGTTCTCCCTCTTTTATTTGCCCTTTCTTTAAAAGCTTTTCTTATACAGATGGATGCACTACTTTGGGGCGGAGAGAATCCCAATTAATTTAGAGGTCGTTTGTTTAGTCCTCCACATTTGATCAATTTTATGTAGGAGGGAAACAGGGAAAATCGTTACCCAGCTTAAAAGAAACCTAAGTGAATTACAGTAATTATTTAATGCTTGGTCTTGATCGAGCTAAGTGTCTGTACAGGCGTTTTATTTATTTCCTTAATAGCCCCTTCATTTCCCAAGGTCCCTCTGTGGACTGTGATAAAAGAAACATGAACAGAGGGCCAATCACACGGTGAGGAAAAGCAGATGCTGGAATTCTGTATGTATCACTTTTCAGTGGACAATTTGAATGCACTTTTCCCTGCGTAGTTATTTGTTATATGTGTAGTTTGTTTTGTGGACGCTAAAAGAAAAGTACGAGAAATATTTCACTCTGATCACATGAGCACTTAGACTGAGATTAGTCTATGAATTGATTTAGGGACACTTGGTGTTGACAGCAAGTGTTTGACCCAATTTCTGACCAACTATTAAAGTTAGGGATAACCTCTTTGAACGTGAAGCTCAAACATCATGTTTTTTATATATATCCTGCTGCGATGGACCATTTTGCACTTACTGAAGTACAGTAAACGGTTATTCTGTGTTTTTGTGAATTATTGAGAGTTCTTGCATTTTAATGTGAGTTTTTTTTATACCTCGGGACTGTGGGAAACCGTATTTTGATCTTTCTGTGTGTACAAACATATTTTAAGATTGACAATAAAGTTGACTTTGAAGCCGTCTGGATGAACTTGTAAGAGCTCTAATACTTGTATGAGCGAGTGAACATTGAACTGAAACAGAATTACAAACAGTCGCACTGGATTACATGCATGCATCAGTTACAAGGATTAAATTTGTGTGATTGAAATTTGAATCGAGCATCGTAATGATAGACCCTGCCTCTAAAGGGATGTACAAAATGTATTGCTGACAAAATGCCAACGAGAAATGGTTTAGAAAAACAGGGTTTTATTCTCTGAAGGGTAATGCTTGCATTGTCCTCTATTTAAAGTAGGGTACAGTCACTTCTAGAGCCACAATACCTTGGAACCAAATCATTCCCAAGACATAGAATCACAGCAGCCCTGAAATACATTTGGTAAATAAGGTTAAGACTGCTTTAGCTACACTACTTAAGCAGATGCATCTTGGTTTTGGCCCAAAAGGTCACTTGCATCCTTCCAGCTGGAGTGAAGCACTTAGGATTGTTGTGTTGTTTGTGATGCTCAAGTCAAAATTGGTGGATTTCTCTGTCAACACTTGCACTTGAAGTTTAAAGAGGCCCTATCATGCTTTTTATAATAGTAGTGTGTTCGATTTTTAGGTTTTTGGTGCATGTACATGTCTGCTTAGGCTACAATACCAACGTCCTGAAGAGCTTTTTGAACATTATAGCATGGAAACATGTCACAGTTGAGTCACAAATACAAATATGAACCCGAAAATGAGCAGAATAGGTCAATTTGAATGATTTTGTGAGCATTAACCTCAGGGAAAACGTCCTGAAAAGCACCAGGAACACTTGGTTACTTGGGATTGGTGAGAAAACAAACTAAGGATAGACAAACGGTTCAGTCCAAAGAAATGAATTCAGCTCCACATTTGGCAGAGCTATTGGAGCTAAATGAAAACCACCTGCTAATTCATATGGTCTACAATCTGACATGGCTGCGACTCAGAGAGCAATGCCTCTTCTGCTGGTTCACCAGTTTAATTGCCTCTTGTTGTAAATGTGCATTGGATAGAAGCATTTAATTGCAGAGTAGAATTGGTAAACAATGTACGGGGGCTGCAAGTGTCGAGGCTTTTATGTGGACGTCACAGCAGAATCAGCCGGTAAAATATAAGCTTGTATCCCTAGATAACATGATTCTGTCTTTTTAAAAGGAGCAAATATGGGTGTGCAGTGAAGCGAATTGGGATAATACTTTTTCTATAACGTAATTTCAATTTCACCCTGTCCTTTGAGGTCAATGAATCTGTGTCTGGCTGTGCCCTGGGAAGGTACACTTAATTTACTGCTATATCTCTTTCCGCTACTGAGGAGCAGCACATCAATAGTGAACGTCCTAAACATAATCAATTATCTGAGCTCCAATGGCAGAGAATGCAGAATGCTGATAAGACTTTGTAGACTTTCCTAATGAAGAGAGAAAAGACCATTTGGTTCAATACCCCGGGGGAGTTTTTTCCTCCTGGTAAAAGAGAATTATTCATTGCATTCTCTACGGGAAAAGTCGATCATTCCCAATATGTCACCCAGTTGTTGTCCCTTTTCTGTCGTGCTGAGTAGGACCCTAGGCAATGTCGATTTTATGTCATATGCTTTGCTCGGCTCTTTCCTAAAGGCACCATTGTCAGGCTGACAGTGCACTGACTTTGACTCGATCGCATTATATACACGACTGGGTGTGATATTTATCAAGGTGCAGTGAGACTTGTCATGTTGGAGATGGTCTAAAATCATCTGATATACACCTGAACATCAGCAGGAGAGGACTCTTTAAAGTAGAGACACTACATACTGATATACACCTGAACATCAGCAGGAGAGGACTCTTTAAAGTAGAGACACTACAGTACATACTGATATACCCCTGAACATCAGCAGGAGAGGACTCTTTAAAGTAGAGACACTACAGTACATACTGATATACCTGAACATCAGCAGGAGAGGACTCTTTAAAGTAGAGACACTACATACTGATATACACCTGAACATCAGCAGGAGAGGACTCTTTAAAGTAGAGACACTACATACTGATATACCCTGAACATCAGCAGGAGAGGACTCTTTAAAGTAGAGACACTACAGACATACTGATATACACCTGAACATCAGCAGGAGAGGACTCTTTAAAGTAGAGACACTACATACTGATATACACCTGAACATCAGCAGGAGAGGACTCTTTAAAGTAGAGACACTACATACTGATATACACCTGAACATCAGCAGGAGAGGACTCTTTAAAGTAGAGACACTACATACTGATATACACCTGAACATCAGCAGGAGAGGACTCTTTAAAGTAGAGACACTACATACTGATATACACCTGAACATCAGCAGGAGAGGACTCTTTAAAGTAGAGACACTACATCTGATATACACCTGAACATCAGCAGAAGAGGACTCTTTAAAGTAGAGACACTACATACTGATATACACCTGAACATCAGCAGGAGAGGACTCTTTAAAGTAGAGACACTACATACTGATATACACCTGAACATCAGCAGGAGAGGACTCTTTAAAGTAGAGACACTACATACTGATATACACCTGAACATCAGCAGGAGAGGACTCTTTAAAGTAGAGACATTACATACTATACTGAAAATGAGCAGCGCGTGGGAGAGGAACAGGGATTTTAGCCTCTGGAGACCATTTACATGCACAAAAAGCATATATAACAGACTAGACTCTAGTCTGTTATATATGTTTTGGACTAGAGGAAAGGGAAAACCCCAAACAGCAGAATAATATAACACATTTCATTTTTATAGTGCTTTTCTCGGTACTCAAATTGCTTAATCTGTGAGCAGTGTTGGACGGGCACTCAGATCCGTCATTTAGTGAAATTATAAATAGTATGTCTTAAAGTACTACTTAGAAGTACTATCCAAATGTACTTCAAGCATTAAAGCAAAGTACTCAGTATGCGTATACGTGAGATTCAAGATTTTCAAGGCTTTATTGTCAATGCAAAGAAGTTACTTAACCATACTTACCTAAGAAGAAAAAATACATACATGGTGTGTGTCAAAATACATATAAAATAGAAAGTGTGTGTGTGTGTGTGTGTGTGTGGTGTGTGTGTGTGTGTGTGTGTGGTGTGTGTGGTGTGTGTGGTGTGTGTGTGGTGTGTGTGTGTGTGTTTGTGTGTGTGTGTGTGTGTGTGTGTGGTGTGTGTGTGTGTGTGTGTTGTGTGGCCTAGCATTACTATACTTGTGGGGACCTAAATCTGTTGGGGAATCATTAATTTTAGGTGAAGACTTGTTAGTTAGGGTTAGGATAAGTCTCCAGGAAATGCATGTAATGTCCCCTGAAGTGATGTATACATGTGTGTGTGTGTGTGTTTTACCAGTATCCTTTTCTAACAGCAGTATGAATGAACCCCCCCTCGCCATTCCTGTTGTTTCCTGCGAGGTGACGGAGAGCGGATAGAAAACAGACATCTGTTTACCTCCATGTATCCCATCATCCGGTGTGTGCGTGTGTGTGTGTGTGTGTGTGTGTGTGTGTGTGTGTGTGTGTGTGTGTGTGTGTGTGTGTGTGTGGTGTGTGTGTGTGTGTGCGTGTGCGTGTGCGTGTGTGTGAACAGTTGAAGAGTTTTACTGCAGCTGAAGGCTCTCAGATTATTCGTCATCTGTTGTTCAGATGTTTTATAACCTGTCGGCGGAAACATGGAACGATAAGCTCCCGTGTGTCGGTCTGTAAAAACAGAAATGGTCATCGTCTGATACTTTAGGTAATAATAGATCAGATTTACCTTATTTTAAGAATGGAAAACAACTAAATGTTAACCAGAAGTGCAAAACACAAGTTGTCTAGAGGCAAGGCATTAAGACGTAGGGGAAATAAACATTAAAAATACATCTAAATATATTTAAAAAAGTAAATGAAGCCAATTAAATATAATTAAAAGAAACTAAATAGAGATGAAATCAAGAATAGAAGTGACTGTGCTGTGTAGATTGAAATAGTTATTTGAGAGAACGCATATAATAATAAATAGAAAAACACCGAAACATTTTTAACGTAATGAATGAAATAAAAAAAATGTGTATTATATAAACCCAAGAAGTGCGTGTGTGTGTGTGTGTTGTGTGTGTGTGTGTGTGTGGTTGTGTGTGTGTGTGTGTGGTGTGTGTGTGGTGGTGTGTGTGTTGTGTGTGTGTGTGTGTGTGTGTTGTGTTGTGTGTGGTGTGTGTGTGTGTGTACTGTACTCCCTTCAGAATCAGGATTATTGGTTTCCGTGAACACTTACTCCGATGGTCTGAGTGCTGCACAGATTAGAGGTGACGGATATCTCCCTTCCCACAGCTTGATAAAAACACACCCTAAAGTTAGACAACACACACACACACACAGACACAGACACACACCACACACAGACACAGTCTCCTCGGGGGTCAGAGGTCACGGCCATGCCTGGAGGTTTCGACCTGTTTGACCCTGACGGTAGGTTTGGGTCGTAAAGAAATGTGGCTTCAGTTTGGAGAGGGAGAATGTGGAGGGGAGTGTGTGTGTGTGTGTGTGTGTGTGTGTGTGGTGTGTGTGTGTGTGTGTGTGTGTGTTTGGTGTGTGTGTGTGTGTGTGTGTGGTGGTGTGTGTGTGTGTGTGTGTGTGTGTGTGTGTGTGTGTGTGTGTGTGTGTGTGTGTGTGTGTGTGGAGGTTAAGCCTGGTTAGTGGAGGATTAACCATAGAGAGGGGATCAGTGTGTCCATGATGCTGCTGTGTTTCTGCTCACCTCTCAGAAAGAGCAGCGATCTCTTACGTCACCCAGAGGTTTTCTGCTCCGTCACATCGGACAGTTGGTCACCGTGCGGGGAATAAAGATGGGATCATATTTCATCTGTAACAGCTTCTTTCAAGTGTGTCACACAGAGGATATTGAGAAGATGTTAGAAGTATGAACGAGGCGAAGAGAAGCCAAAAGATGACCGGAACAGAAAGACTAGAAAGCGTCTGAGGAAGAACACAATGGAGAAAAGGGCCCGAGAGAAAGTTGTGAAACTCCAAGAAAGAGAAGAGAAAATGCAACGTGACTCAACATTTAAGAAGAAAAATGACCAGACAGAAACTCAGATAGACTCTTCATGCAGAACCTTCAGGAAGGGGAACACAATTAGAACAATGTTACTCAACTTTCTGGACAGAGAGTTGGCCAACATGGCCATGCATCATTGTTTTAGTAGTAGATTAAAATAAATGTAGAATTGAAACTAGACTGTGTGTGGTGTGTGTTTGTGTGTGTGTGTGTGGTGTGTGTGTGTGGTGTTGTGTGTGTTGTGTGTGTGTGTGTGTGTGTGTGTGTGTGTGTGTGGTGTGTGTGTGTGTGTGTGTGTGTGTGTGTGTGTGTGTGTGTGTGTGTGTGTGTGTGGTGTGTGTGTGTGTGTGTGTGGTGTGTGGTGTTGTGTGTGAGCGTATCAGTGAGAGTGCATGCATGCGTGTGTGTTGTCTACATTTTTAGAAGTTTCTGAGTGTGTGTATGTGTGAGAGTGTTTTTTGTGTAGGTTGGATGTGTGTGTGTGTGTGTGTGTGTGTGTGTGTGTGTTCTGGATTTCTCTGCAGCCTGCACACACACATGCAGGTGAAGCGGCTTCCTGTGTTAGCAGGATGTTAGCAGCGTGCAGTAGCATGCAGCAGAAACCTGAGCAACAGGTGATGAGGCTGCACACACACACACACACACACACACACACACACACACACACACACACACACACACACACACACACACACACACACACACACACACACACACACACACACACACAGGGACTGTACATCATGAATAATATCTGATGTCCTGTCACTGACACCGGGCATCATTATCCACATGGCCGCACACACACACACACACACACACACACACACACAACACACACACACACACACACACACACACACACACACACACACACGTCCCTTTGTTATTTATTTTTCTGCAGAACTGTGAGGAAATCCTCCTTCCAAATAAAACCCATGACTCATGTTCTAAAAAAACAACAACGTGTTTTTTGGCAAGAGGCCAGAAACACATCGGTTTGATTTAGTGCTAAAGTGACTTCACTACGTAACACTCACGCTCCTATTGGCCAGCGCTCCAACACATTGTACGTGATAGGCTAAGGGGCGGGACATCTAAGCTGTTGACCAATCACAACAGAGCCGGCCAGCTAACCAATGAGAGCAGACTGGGCTCTGGTTTCAGACAGAGGGTGAAAAGAGGTTTTGTTTTTTCTAACGTGGAATAAATGTTATTTCAGTCGTTGATCTTTGGGTTCAATAATGTTTATTTTACTGAAACACACACCTAAAAGTTCTGTTTGTGTTTCTCAGAAAGTGTTTCTTTACACATCTGATGAAAAGGTGAGGTAATGCTTTATTTTAGGAACAATTTCAAATGGTAAAATGATGGTGTTGCACAATGGAACAATACCCAAACATAACAGATAACAAACCTAAAAAATGTTAAAAATCACACTTTTATATCTAAAGCACAAGATCAATATATAAACAATTGCTTGCATTCAATCAACATGTCAACTTTTCTTCCTCCTCCTCCTCCCTCCTCTTCCCTCCTCCTCCTCCTCTTCCTCAGTTCCCTGAATGTGGGTTTTTTGGGATGTTCGATAAGATCCTTCTCTTCCGTCACGACCTGACTCGGAGAACATTCTTCAGAGACTGAGCTCAGCGGAGGAGATCCACGAAGGAGACCTGGTGGAGGTGGTGCTGTCGGGTGAGCAACAACAACAACAACAACAACAACAACAACAACAACAACAACAGTGCTTCAGAGTTTAGAGGTTTACCAAAAGAAGGAATTAACTGCAGGCTTGTCTTTTATTTTAAAAAGTAGACTAAATACTGTGCAAAAGGTTGTCCTCCATAAACCAAGTCAGTGTTCTAGTGTTGCTCAGCACCTTGTGGCCTTTGTTTGTGCAGATGCAGACTTGGGAGGACATGCTGAAAGATGTCATAATAAATGCTCGCTGACTTTGCATTATGACATTTCAAAAATTGGTGTTTTTTAAATATTTTACCAAATGCCTCTTGTATAATCGTCGGGCAGATTGTGGAATAATTGCCCATGAAATAGGTCATTCATTTCCTTTCCAATTAGCCTTCTTTAAAGGTCCCATGTCATGGCCATTTCTACTGATCATGATTCCAGTGTTGAGGTCTACTAGAATAGATTTATATTGTTCAATGTTCCAAACTCACATTGGTTCTCATACAGCATCTCTGTTAGTATGTGTATTCACTCTCTGTCCTAAACGGCTTGTTGGAGCTCCTGCCCCCCCCCCTCCCTGTGAGCCCAGTGGCCGTCTGCGAGACAGCGAGACACAGCGAAACCCAGCCCGAACACACACACACCCGCAGCCTGGCTGGGAGTTTGTGTGTGTGCTCAGGCTGAGTTCCGCGGTGTCTCGCTGTCTCGCCGACCCCACACCAGTGAGCCAGCTCAGTGTCCTCGCTCCTCGCAGCAGCGAGCCTCGCAACGTCCCGCAGAGTGTGTGTGTGTGAGGAAGTCCTCGGATTGGTCCAAACGTAACGGCCCACGGACGTAACGTAACGGGGATTGGTCCATTTGGACCAATCCGCCGAGCCGTTAGTTACGTTCCGTACTATACCCGAAATACGTCACCATACCCAGGAAGTAAACAATGGAAAAGAGAAATCTCCAACGAGGCGTTCTGGGGCAGCATAGACAGGTCTTCTCTGTGTTAGAGTTTTACTCGCTACAGGGTGTACTTTGAGGGTTTGTGACTCTGCAGACCGTTCACATGCAGAGAACCTTCATAACACAAGGGGACGGTGATAACCGGAAAAGCATGACATGGGACCTTTAAAGTCTTACATTTTACTTACCTTAAGCTATAGGAGGATTAACATGTAAAAGAGAAAAATAATAATAATACAAATTATAGTCATATTTATAATATAGCTCCTTAAAAACTAAGTTAAAAATAACTTATATCTCAAAATGTAAGAGCCTTAACATTGAGGAAACTTGTATTGAGTTTTATATTTTTAATTAACAATTTAAAGCCCTGTTTATTTCTCAGCTTCCTCCTCCTCCTCCTCCTCCTCCTCCTCCGCCTCGTGCTAAGTGTTAGCGGTTAGCTCTCCTCAGATCTTCTCCAAACATACCATAAATATGAAGCTCTTTGTTTCCTGAGAGGTGTAAGTGTAAAGGTTCAAACCAGAGACTGTAAATGAAACCCCGAACCACTTCCTGCTGCTGCAAAACCTGCAGAGATCAGAGTGTTTATTTCTCCCACGTTAGCAGGACAGTGAAGGCATCGTTCAACGCTAACCTGAAGATAACATGCGTTGAATATTTTTGTCTTTGAGTCAGGTTTCTCCTCAAGCGTCAACAGCCTGACAAATAAAACATACTTTTTTAAATAACACCTTCTAATTCTGCAGAACAAGTTGAATGAGGGGAACTTCATAGACTCACAGTTTTTAAGTTAATTAAGTTAATTGTGGGGAATACCGATCATTATCTTGTCAAACAGGCTCAAGCAGGACACGAATGATCATGAGGTCATCTCGTTTGAGGGTCAATACGTTTATCTTGATGAGGCTGTGGCGCCATTACTCTGTTACCGTCTGCATATCTACACTAGTTGATGGATGACGTTAGAAGTGACCTTTCAAGGAAAACAAATCTTTAAATGGTGTGAAAATGTCTTAAAACAGGATTTTAAAAAAACGAAAAAATCTTTATACATTTTGTTTTACTTCTGATCCAAAACTTCAATATAATTTGTAAACATCTTAAAAGAAAAAACCTTATTTACAAACATTTGCTTAAAAAGCCCCAAAAAGGAACTTTAACTGAGTTTTACCAAAGAATTAAGATCATGATTTGCTCTAAACGCGGCTCTTTTCAAATGAATTTTCTCAGTAAAGGTTGTTATGATTTTATATAACCAAAGCAGAACTAATTTCACAATAACAGAAGCTTTACGAGCAATCAAGGCTCAGGATAAGAAACGTCCATGTTGTCTGTTGTTGTTGTTGTTGTTGTTTGACTGTATTGTATTTTTATTATTTCAGCTCTTGCCACAGCAGAGGATTTCCAGATCCGACCTCACGCTCTCTACGTTCACTCCTACAAAGCTCCAGCTTTCTGTGACGACTGTGGAGAAATGTTGTGGGGACTCGTCAGGCAGGGCCTCAAGTGTGAAGGTAACACGGTTTTATTATTTACCAGAAGATAGCGCCAAAAAACGGTCTAAATGAGACGACTAAACTTCTTCACGGCCAACATTAGCCGCCTTTAGCTTAGCGGTGGTGACGTGAAGTCATGTGACCATGCTGTAGTTCCTTTATAGCCAACTTAGCCGCCTTTAGCTTAGCGGTGGTGATGTGAAGTCATGTGACCGTGCTGTAGTTCCTTTATAGCCCACATTAGCCGCCTTTAGCTTAGCGGTGGTGACGTGAAGTCATGTGACCGTGCTGTAGTTCCTTTATAGCCAACATTAGCCTCCTTTAGCTTAGCGGTGGAGACGTGAAGTCATGACCGTGCTGTAGTTCCTTTATAGCCCAACATTAGCCACCTTAGCTTAGCGGTGGTGACGTGAAGTCATGTGACCGTGCTGTAGTTCCTTTATAGCCCAACATTAGCCACCTTTAGCTTAGCGGTGGAGACGTGAAGTCATGTGACCGTGCTGTAGTTCCTTTATAGCCTAATGTTAGCCACCTTTAGCTTAGCGGTGGTGACGTGAAGTCATGTGACCGTGTTGTAGTTCCTTTATAGCCCAACATTAGCCACCTTTAGCTTAGCGGTGGAGACGTGAAGTCATGTGACCGTGCTGTAGTTCCTTTATAGCCCAACATTAGCCGCCTTAGCTTAGCGGTGGTGACGTGAAGTTCATGTGACCGTGCTGTAGTTCCTTTATAGCCCAACATTAGCCACCTTTAGCTTAGCGGTGTCACACCTAGTGATTATAAAACAGAGATTCTATGATTAGCTAATCAGCGAGCTGACGTTATGTAAACACACAATGAATGACAGGAAACGGAGACTTACATCACCTGAAATACAGAAGTCTTAATATAAAATACAGTGAAACAGGTGTCAGGATATTTACAACAATTCACACAAGCTTCCTGTCAATTAAACTTAACGACAGGAAGTCATGTGCAGCGAGTGTTTCTGCGGTGATGTAAGATATATCAGATTTTAAAGGTGGGGTAGGTAATTCACTTCAGAAACACTTCTTGTTATATTCCATGGAATGCTCTCAACATCCCGATAGCAATGAATAAATTAAATGCTTTGACAATAAATACATACAAAATATCATCTGTGGAAGCCGTGGCGCTGTAAAAAGCACGACCAATCATCTGAGCCGGCCCGGCTAAAGTAACTGGATGGCCTACCTGCCTGTCAGCCTTCCATCTGTGCACAAACTTATCTCGTGCCCTCATTGATCATGTGCGCGTTCGTGTGTGTTGGAGGAGGGCTCTATAAGGAAGTCTGAAGGAAGGGGCAGATTTTTTTCGGTTGTGTATTTTCAAATTCTAGCGCACTCGAGCTGGTTTCTCCATTCTTACCTACCCCACCTTTAATGAGTATAACATAAGCTATATATATATATATTTCATTTTTTAAAGTTGTTAACATGTGTTCAAAGCCTTCTAAACCTGCTGTTGAAATTCTGAAACAGCAGTGGCAATATTCTATAAAAAATGTACTATAACAGATTCACTGGATTAGCTTAGTTTAGCTTAGCATAAAGACAGAAACATTCGGCACGACTCCATCCAAAGGTGTAGATAATAAAAACCTGTTATCACCTTTTTAAAACTCACTAATTAACATGATGAGTCATGTCTGTTTAACCAAGGACACTGACTGTCTCTCCATTTTCAAATCACGTCTCAAATCACGTCTCAAATCACGTCTATTCACACTGGATATCCACCCTGATCACATGACACATCTTCTTGTTATTGATTTATTCACTTGTTGTTCTGCCGGTGTTTTTGTTTATAGTTTTGCCCAAACAACAGGAGGATAACATGATGTTAAAATACTGTTTCCTCCCTACAGGATGTGGACTGAACTACCATAAGAGATGTGCGTTCAAGATCCCCAACAACTGCAGCGGGGCGAAGAAGAGACGTCTGTCCAACGTGTCGCTGCCGGGAAGCGTCCTGTCCGTCGCTCGCGTCCGTCCAACGAGTTACCCCCCACTCCTCAGGAGGAGGTGAGTTCAATGCCTCTGTCAACTCCTGTATTCACAACGCTTCAATCAGGTTTACAGTGAATACAGACCGCGATAAAATATTCCTGAGCTGCAGGAGGGTGGGATCCTTCCTGATTTATTTTTATTTGGTTTCTTTGCTTAGTCTTTTACCGATAATTTACAGTACAAATATAAAAAAGTGTTAATAAAAAAATATTAATAATAATAATTAAAAAAAACAACTAAATATAATAATAATAATGACAATAAATATGACAAATAAATTAGAAAATAATCAAAATAATACATTAATATATTTTAGGTATATAATATTAAATAATCATAAAACGTATTTTACCTAAATAATAAAAATGATGATAACTAGGGCTGTGTGATTATGGCAAAAATCATAATCACGATTATTTGGGTCAATAATTGATATCACGATTATTAAATACGATTATTCATTGACTTTGAAAAAATCTATTTATTGAACTTTAAAACAAATACAAATAATAATTTGAACAGTATCTTTTGAACTGTTGATTACCCTGAACGTATAATTCAACTGAAAAACCAATACAAAAATAAATGATACATTTAAATAAATAATATCAAAATAATAAATACCAATAAACAAGATCAACAAATATTTTGGAGCGCACTTCCCAAGCTACTAACATATATAAATATGATAAATACAATAATGAGACCAAAATTAATTGTCACTGTCACAACCTAGCAAAGCAAAATAATCCAAAATCGTAATTGCGATTAAAATACGATTAATTGCACAGCCCTAATGATAACTATAACAATGATGATATATTTCTTGTCAAGTTAAAGAGCAAATGAACAGAGTGTGTGTTTGTTTAAGAAAATCAATGCCTCTGTGAACTCAGTATTTCACAACGCTCTGCAGAAACCATCAGGTTCAATCAGTGAATACAGACAGCGTATTTCATGTCTCAGAATATATAATTCATCTATATTTCATGAGGT
>JAAOOA010000688.1:115000-202500 GCA_012861695.1 Trematomus loennbergii | reverse complement strand
GTTAATGAACATTTTAAACAAAATAATGTTTTTAAATGTAAATGAGCCGGATTTTAGCTTTGAGCTAGTTTCCATCCGTAGTCCCGTCACAACGTTTATGAACATGACATTTATAAACAAGGCAAACATAAATACATGATATGCAGAAAGAGCATGAGCAGCATACAAGCCACAATGCAGTACATTGCATCTATCAATTACAAGCAGATGTTAGAAGTAACTAAGTACATTTACTCAAGTACTGTACTTAAGTACAATTTTGAGGTACTTGTACTTTACTTGAGTATTTACTCAAGTACCAGATCTGAGTACTTCTACTTTTACTCAAGTATAAGATCTGAGTACTTCTACTTTTACTCAAGTACAAGATCTGAGTACTTCTACTTTTACTCAAGTACAAGATCTGAGTACTTCTACTTTTACTCAAGTACAAGATCTGAGTACTTCTACTTTTACTCAAGTACAAGATCTAGGTACTTCTACTTTTACTCAAGTACCAGATCTGAGTACTTCTACTTTTACTCAAGTACCAGATCTGAGTACTTCTACTTTTACTCAAGTACCAGATCTGAGTACTTCTACTTTTACTCAAGTACAAGATCTGAGTACTTCTACTTTTACTCAAGAACAAGATCTGAGTACTTCTACTTTTACTCAAGTACAAGATCTAAGTACTTCTACTTTTACTCAAGTACAAGATCTGAGTACTTCTACTTTTACTCAAGTACAAGATCTGAGTACTTCTACTTTTACTCAAGTACAAGATCTAAGTACTTCTACTTTTACTCAAGTACAAGATCTGAGTACTTCTACTTTTACTCAAGTACAAGATCTGAGTACTTCTACTTTTACTCAAGTACCAGATCTGAGTACTTCTACTTTTACTCAAGTACCAGATCTGAGTACTTCCATTTTACTCAAGTACAGATCTGAGTACTTCCACTTTTACTCAAGTACCAGATCTGAGTACTTCCACTTTTACTCAAGTACCAGATCTGAGTACTTCTACTTTTACTCAAGTACCAGATCTGAGTACTTTTACTTTTTGTTGTAGTACTTCTCCCACCTCTGATAACAAGTATACTGTAAAAATACAATTGAGTTTGTTACATTTCTCTGAAGTGTTTCCTTGTCCGATGTGAGGGTCCGAGGACAGAGGGGGTCGTATCGATATTCTGTACAAACTGTAAAGTCCACTGAGACGTATAATGTAACGTTTGTGATATTGGGCTATAAGCATGGATTGATTGATTGATTGATTGATTGATTGATTGATTGAACATCTTCTCTCCAGCGCCCCCTGGGCGCAGTGAAGCGGGACTCCCTGCTGAGCGGGCGTCCCATCTGGATGGAGAAGATGGTTCTGGGCCGGGTCAAAGTGCCGCACACCTCTCCGTGCACACCTACACCCGGCCCACCATCTGCCAGCTCTGCAAGAGGCTGCTGAAGGGGCTCTTCAGCAGGGCATGCAGTGCAAAGGTGACACTCAGGAGGAACAATATATATCAGTTAATCAGGCTTTCTCTAAATACATTCATTTAACTGCATTTATGTATTTTTGCTAATCCGGTCGCTATATTATTTAATTAAAAAAAACGTTTTAATTGTATGTATTAATTAATTTGTGAAGTGATCACGTGACAGGGGAAGAGAGACAGAGGTATTTTTACTAATTACATTATGTTGTGATTAACAGCTATAACATGACAGGGGAACAGACTGGTATTTGTATTGATTGATTGATTAATTGGTTGATGGATTGATTGTTTTTTCTATTGATTGGTTGATTGATTAAGTGATACCATGAAATGTATATTTATTACAAAAAAACTTTATTTTATTTAAGTCTTTAATGGAATAACTGTCACAAAACCCAAATGCTAATTCTAATAAGTTTTATTTTATTGATTGATTAATTGATTAATACATCGAGTACAGATATACCATCGTTTCTGTTGTTCTGTTTCGTTGGGAGAGAGCAAGAGAACATCAATACGTTTATTTAAGTTGTTTTTAATTCTCTGTTTCTCTTCTGCTGCAGATTGTAAATTTAACTGCCATAAGAGATGTGCGGCGAAAGTTCCTCGAGACTGCCTCGGGGAGGTGGACTTCAACGGAGGTGAGATCTGCTCTATATTATAATAATCAAAAACGTATTTTATTATTTAAAAAATGTTATAATAGTTTTTTAGAATGAATGATTTATTCATATATACTTTTTTTTAATTGTCTTTTTTTTTTGTATATTTTTGTGTCTTTTCCACATTTTATAATATATTTAAAAATGAATAGTTCATGTATATATACTGATCTTTCTTTCCCAGTAATTTATCATCTATTTATGGCTTTTTTGTGTGTAAATTAATTGTCTTTTTATACACTTTTTATTTAAAAATAATAAATATGTATATTTTTCCACTTTCTTTTGAATATTTCCTCGGCTTTTCCATCTTTATTTTCTCCTACTGCGCTTAGGTGTGCCCTAATAAACACCAATGCATATTCCTTGTATGTGTAAACCCACTATAATACACATCATAATATACACATCATATTTCTCGTGTGTTTCTTTCAGAGCCAGCGAGTCTCAGTCTGGACTCGGAGGCGACGATGGAGGTGGACAACAGCGATGCTAACAGCGATGCTAACAGCGATGCTAACAGCGAACACAGCCTCGACGAGACGGACGACAAGCTGTTCTTCATCGAGGGAAACTGCACCGACGGAGAGAAAGACGACGAGACCATCAGAGCCTTCAGGTACAATAACTCTGGATTACCCATGATGCTCTGCGGTACTCATGTGCATCTGGTTGTCAGATTAATAATACGTTAATTGGATAGTGGTTGAAAGTGTAGAGGGGAAACTTTGATGCCAAGGCCAGCTTCTAACCTGATGTTTGTATATATTGATATACCTTTTCTTTACTTATTGCCCATTAAGGCCTAAAAGATGCTTTGATATAGGCCCAATTCCAAACCGCCCCCTACACACTACCCTCAGTAAAGTGCACAACAAGATAGACATTTAATATCGTCATACAGATGTTAACAACTTCATGGTTACCTCATACTTAGGATCATACCTGTGTTTAGTCTAGAAAAAGGTAAATGTGTGCATTTTATTATAAAGTTGTGTATATTTACAGACTGTTGCACAAACTAAGAAGCTTATAAAAATCAGGTTTAAAACTAAAAGAGCTTTACAAAAAGAAACACCATTAAAGATCTTTTGAATTTGAATTTTTTGTCCAAGAGATGCTGATTTGAAACCGTTGTTACCTAAAGTTACGGCACTTCCTGTTTCTGCCAAATCTCACTCCACCTGAGTGTAGGTACTAGGTAGGGTGTGGTTTGGAATTGGGCCTCTGTATGATGTCTGATGTCTGTGTGTGTGTTTCTGTGTGTTTCTGTGTGTGTGTTTCTGTGTGTGTGTGTCTGTGTGTGTGTTCTGTGTGTGTGTCTGTGTGTGTGTGTGTGTGTGTGTCTGTGTGTGTGTCTGTGTCTGTGTGTGTGTTTCTGTGTGTGTGTTCCCCGCAGCCCTCCACCAGCACCAACATCCCTCTGATGCGATTGTTCAGTCGATCAAACACACCAAGAGGAAAAGCTCCACGATGGTGAAGGAGGGCTGGATGGTTCACTACACCAGCCACGACAACCTGGTGAGGAAACACACAAGATATATACACACAACATATACACACAACATACACACAACATATATACACACTATATAAACACACAGATCATTTTTAAATGCGTGGGGAAACTGGATTTAGTGACAGATGCTCCAGATAGAATACAAATATACATAGAGACAGTATAACCTAAGTACAGTTCTGAGGTTCATGTTACTTTGCAGCTAGTCTGAAGTTTGTTAATATGTTAAAATCCAGGTTTGGCTGAAAGCTGGTTGGCTCTGTTGTGATAGGTCAACAGCTTAGAGATGTCCCGCCCCCGTAGCCTATCACGTACAATGTGTTGGAGCGCTAGCCAATAGTAGCACGAGTTTTCCATAGTGATGCCGCTATGCTCTGACAGTAACCAAAGGAGTCTAATGGAGGCGTTTCAGGCACGAGGGAACACAGGGATTTCAGCCTTTGCAGACCATTTACATGCACTAAAACCTACAGTCTCACACAGTGTACATACATATTTACATAAACTCTATAATATATAAATAATATCGTTGTGTGTGTGTGTGTGTTCAGAGGAAGAGGCATTACTGGAGGCTGGACAGCAAGACTCTGACTCTGTTCCAGAACGAAAGTGGAGCCAAGTATTACAAGGTAGGAGATCCAGTCCGATTACTGTGTGTGTGTGTGTGTGTGTGTGTGTGTGTGTGTGTGTGTGTGTGTGTGGTGTGTGTGTGTGTGTGGTGTGTGTGTGTGTGTGTGGTGTGTGTGTGTGTGTGTGTGTGTGGTGTGTGTTGTGTGTGTGTGTGTGTGTGTGTGTGTTGTGTGTGTGTGTGTGTGTGTTTGTGTGTGGGTGTGTGTGTGTGTGTGTGTTGTGTGTGTGTGGTGTGTGTGTGTGTGTGTGTGGTGTGTGTGTGTGTGTGTGTGTGTGTGTGTGTGTGTGTGTGTGTGTGTGTGTGTGTGTGTGATTATTCTCACTTCTTGGTTTTAAATCCCAAATGTTCGGGGAAAAAAAAAGGTTTCTAAATGAAAACAGTAAATAAGCAGAAAAACAAATATGAAAATATACATATTTTACATTTAATATAGTATAAATACATTTTATATATATCATTTATTAACAAAAAAATGTAAAGATGTAAAATAAAATATACACAAAAATGAACAAATAAATCTGAAAATAAATAAATATAAAAATATCTTCAATATAATTTATGCAAAATATTATATATATTTTTTAAATATTAAATTGAATATATACCGAAATTAAAAAATACATGTGAGAAATTAAAAAGCTAAAAAAATATCAGCTGACAAAATAACACTCATGTGATGTGAGGTCAGGAATCCAACACGAGGTCAAACCCAAAAACTTTCCAGGTTTTATTTTGGGATTTCCTAGAAGGAGAATATGTTTCCTGGAAATATGAGCGAGTGATTTGAGGTCAGCTCGTTTCATGTGGCTCCCTTTGATCCGTTGACCTTCACCTCAAAGAGACTCTCTCTCTCTCCACTGACCCACGTCCTGCCTTTTGATCAGAGAATACACCTGAGTGTGTGGTCGAAGAGGAGGAAGAGAGGAAGAGGAGGGGCAAAAAGACGGGGAGATATTCCTCTCTCTGTGTGTTTGATCTGGCAGCGTTTGGGTTTTCCTTGGAAGGGTTTTAATGTTAGAAAAGGAAAGAAGGGAAGTTTGAAGTTCAGAGAGAGTCTCTCAGTTCAGCAGAAACAGGAGAGGGTTCAGATGGAGCTGAAACACTGTCATTTTGATATTTTTTTATTAGTGGAAGTAATGTTTGGACTCAGTAGGGAATGAGTCCTTACCCCAAGTGAAGGAGTTCAAGTATCTCGGGTCTTGTTCTCGAGTGAGGGAACAATGGAGCGTGAGATGGGCCGGAGCATCGGAGCAGCGGGAGCGGTACTGCAGTCGCTTTACCGTTGTGACGAAAAGAGAGCTGAGCCAGAAGCTCTCTGTCTACCGGCCCATTCCCCTTCCTACCCTCACCTATGGTCATGGAGGATGGCTCATGACCCAAAGAACCAGATCGCGGATACAAGCGGCCGAGATGGGTTTTCTGGCTGGCGTCTCCCTTAGGGATAAGGTGAGAGGTTCAGTCATCCGGGAGGGACTCGGAGTTGAACCGCTCCTCCTTCGCCTGGAAAGGAGCCAGTTGAGGTGGTTCAGGCACCTAGTAAGGATGCCACCTGGGCGCCTCCCTATGGAGGTGTTCCAGGCACGTCCAGCTGGGAGGAGACCGAGGGGTAGACCTAGGACCAGGTGGAGGGATTATATCTCTTCGCTGGCCTGGGAGCGCCTTGGGACCCCCCAGTCAGAGCTGGTTGATGAGGGGAGAGGAACGTTTGGGGCTCTCTGCTGGAACTGATACCTCCAAGACCCGACCACGGAGAAGCGGGAGGAGATGGATGGATGGATGGATGGATAGATGGATGTTTGGATAGATAGATAGATGGATGGATGGATGGATGGATGGATGGATGTTTGGATAGATAGATAGATGATGGATGGATGGATGATGATGGATGGATGGATGGATGGATGGATAGATGGATGGAGGATGGATGGAGGATGGATGTTTGGATAGATGGATGGATGGTTGGATGGATGGATGGATGGATGGATGGATGGATGGATGGGATAGATGGATGGATGGTTGGATGGATGGATGGATGGTTGGATGGTTGGACTCCTTTGTCTTACCGGCAGGAGATCCCCCTGTCCTTGTTAAGGCTTTTCATTGGTTTAAATAATTAATCAATTAGTTTAAATTACTCAATTGACCAGAATGTGAAGAGAGGTGATGTTTTATCAGTCCAGAGGTTTCCAAGCTGAAAGTGGAAGTACGTCCAACAAGAGGACGTTTTTTGATGTATTTTCCTTACCGGCAGGAGATCCCGCTGTCTTATTGATCATCAAACAATTGTTGCGCCTTTTATTGCTTAAAATTACACTTAAAATGGTTATAAAAAGTACAATTTAGCAGAATGTGAAGAAAGGAGATGTTTTTAAGTGCAGAAATGTTGGTTTCTGAGCTGAAAGTGGAAGTATTTCTGTCTCTTATGGCGCTTGCATCTACATATTATTGACGTTCTCTGTCTCCTACCCCACAGGAGATCCCTCTGTCTGAGATCCTGCAGGTGGAGTGTGCGCAGGACTTTGGGAACTTGCCTCCGGGCGGGAACCCTCACTGCTTCGAGGTGATCACGGGGAACATGGTGTACTACGTGGGGGAGAATCTGGGAGAGAAGCATCCCAACACGGCGCTGATGGCGTCCGGATGGGAGAAAGCCGTCCGACAGGCCATGATGCCCGTCACCCCCAAAGCCAGCGGGCAGGGCAAGGAGCACAGTGAGTCCCAGGGATATATACAGATTCATCAATAGTTTACATCACATACAAATAAATAGATAAACACAGAAATAAATCAACAAATGAGGGTGAAAGAAACCCTTACATTATATGGAGAAAAAATGGATTAAATTACATTATATAAAACAATTATATGTACAGAAGAAATATAAGTATTTCTTCTGCAATAAATAAATACATATACACAGAAATAAATCAATACATGAGAGTGAAACTTCCTGCACGTTTTTCAAAGTAAAAGCCTCTCAGGGTTGGGAATTGATTCCAGTTCTTGAAACGCTTTCAATGTCAAACATTCGGAGAAAGTGTTGCATTTAGACCACCAGAAAGTTACCAAAGAAAACATTTTTTAATTAAAACATGACCGTATCAAGCGTCTTTGAGCATTAGGAAAAGCACTATAAAAATCCCATGTATTATTATTATATATAATAGTAAACAATAGCAGCTTTTTTCAAAATAAAAGCCTTCTCCTTTGAGTCTTTTTAAGAATGAACCGACCTGGACTTCCCACAGTTTGAAGTCCTGTCAGTGACGTTACATAAAGTATGTGTCTGATGACCTGGACATTAACAGACTGGCGGTATTGATCCAGGGATGAAACTGGGACAGAGATCTGAAATCAATCTCAGCTCATGAGTGGAAATTCACTCTGAGCCGCAGCTTCCTCTGAACACAAAGCGCCCACTTTCATCCACTGATCTGTTTATTTCACAATGAGCAGAGGATGATCTGACAGCCGTAGAGCTTCTGAATCTTTGATATGATAGTTTCTGTCTGATCAGGATGGACAGACACGACAAAAACCAGCTTTACGCAACATTTCTACTGTGAATGTTCTGTGGAAACACGCTTTACATGACATAAGAAGCTGAAAAATGCACTTTGGGAATACAGTAGTTCTAAATAACCATCAAACAAATGCTCCTTACTGTCAGCATGAAGTCAGTGTGGCTCCTTGTTCATCTATAAACCTGTTTTGTGTGTGTGTGTGTGTGTGGTGTGTGTGTGTGTGTGCGTGTGTGTGTGTGTGTGTGTGTGTGTGTGTGTGTGTGTGTGTGTGTGTGTGTGTGTGTGTGTGTGGTGTGTGTGTGTGTGTGTGTGTGTGTGTGTGTGTGTGGGTGTGGTGTGTGTGTGTGTGTGTGTGTGTGTGTGTGGTTGTGTGTGTGTGTGTGTGTGTGTGTGTGTGTGTGTGTGCAGAAGACGTCTCTATCAGCATATCAGTGTCAAACTCCCAGATACAGGAAAATGTGGTAAGTCCTCACTCATGTTTGCTTCTCATTTAAGGGTCAATTATACACTAAGGTTATGAAAAATGTCTCGTGAAATCAACAAAACCCAACTTGTTCTGTGTTGCATGAAAAAAAAATGGTAAGAAAGATGGAAAAATGTTATAGTTTGTAAATATCGGACGACCAGAAATATGATTTATGGTCATGGAGGAATTTTAAGTTCATTTCTTTAACACTTGTTGAGATATTTCACACTGGACGTCTAGCTTCAGTGTGGCTGAATCAATTCTCCATCTACTAACTTTACTCAGAATGTTTTGTTGAACGTTTGTCCCTTCCAGGCTTCCATACTCACCAGGGCTTTTAGGTTGAAACGCCAAATAAAACCTCCTTTTTCAAATGTTACAGAGCTTTAACCTGTTAAGCCCGAGAGCCCCCGGTACGAAACCTATTAATGTGTAGCACCAGATTAACGGGACGAAACTCAGCTAACTGACGATATGAACCATTTTTACCAAAACAAAGTCTTATAAGAAGCTAACGCACTTAGCACAGAACTCAAGGTAAAAATACCCTTATTACTTATCGTAACTGCACAAACACAGACATCACAACACGTAGCTTTACGGAGCATTCACGGGAGGTGTCAACCATCAAAATCGACCGATGGGTTCCAGAGATATGGAAAATCCACCCAAATGACCCCAGAAGTGGGTTTTTTTTCTAAACCTCTCTAAAAAGGTCAAATGTCACTTGTTTTGCATCAATCTTGATACAGGGTACTTATTATATGTTGTACTTTGGATTCCTAAAGCTTTTAGTCTACTAACCCATCATCCAAGGGTAGTTTCACTATAAGTAAAACATAATTTTTGGACGGACACTATTATTTACAGTTTTTTCCTATGTTCAATCTGAATTTTCTTTAAAATAAAAAACATCTATATTGATTCTGACTTTTCTACATCCAACTCACAGGTTTATCATTACTTTGAGAAAAAAGATTATTAATTGAACCCTTTTAGAAGGGAAGATATGGTCATTTGTTCTGGGAATGTCATTTTTGAGCCTGAGACCTGAAAAACAGGCTCAGGGCTGAACAGGTTAAAAGTGTTTCTAGCTTATTATCAAGGCACAGTCAATTACAAATATATGTATTTATTGACTAATTGTCTAATTAAACTGTGTGGTCTCTCTTTCAGGACATCAGCTCAGTGTATCAGATCTTTGCCGACGAAGTCCTCGGATCCGGACAGTTTGGGATCGTCTACGGAGGTGAGAGGGACACACGCAGCACTTAGGGTTAAAAGCCAAATCAATAAGAAGCCGGATCAAACACATCAAACCTCTTGAATCGACAAAACAGGCAGAAAGTATAGAAGTCTTCAAATAAAAAGGCTAAGAAAATGCCTTCATGTGTGGATCGTGTTCCTCCTGACTCCAGATAGCTTCCTGTGTAGATAATTAGTTAATTGATTAATGTTTCAGTCGGGAGCTAAAATGTTTTCCTCCACAGGTAAACACAGAAAGACGGGAAGAGACGTGGCGATTAAAATCATCGACAAAATGAGATTTCCAACCAAACAGGAGAGCCAGCTGAGGAACGAGGTCGCCATCCTGCAGGTACCGAATATATTCAAGATGCACGTACAAATACACATTTACAAGTACTGCATCTAAGTACTCTCTTTTGACATTATGCTATATATACTTCTATACATTTGAGAGAATAATATGGTTCTTTTTACTCCGCTATCACACACTAAATCACATTACCACTAATCTAATAGTTACATCTTGACAAACTACTTAGTACAAAGTAATATAATATCTGAAAAGAGCCCTTCTGCATACAGAGTACTTATCCTCAATTCTTTACTTGAAATGGAATATTTTAACATCATTTTATTAGTAAGTAAATAGTCTGAGTACTTCTTCCACCTCTGATACAGTATACATGAAATAAGTAACGTTATTATGCAAGTAAAATGCAGGACTATGTACAATCCTACAGTATATGTACAGTAGAATAAATACTGTATTTGGTCATGTTGAGAAATGTTTGTGTCCAGCAGAATACAATCTGAATATTTGTATCTTAAATTCCTCTTAGGATATGTCAGTAGTAACTCCCAAGTTATTTTTCACGTGTCTTTACATTGTTGTCTAACTTCCTGTTGGATTGGAGTTCTTAAAGCAACTCAAGTGACTAAAACTACATTAAATTGTTTCTTGTCCATGTTTTCCCGCCTGTTTCCTTCAGAACCTGCACCACCCGGGCATCGTGAACCTGGAGTGCATGTTCGAGACCCCGGAGCAGGTGTTCGTTGTGATGGAGAAGCTGCACGGAGACATGCTGGAGACCATCCTGTCCAGTGAGAAGAGCCGGCTCCCTGAACGCATCACCAAGTTCCTGGTCACGCAGGTCAGTGAACGCCACATTCTCTCGCACTATTTTATCTGTTTGATTTGTACTATTCAGAGATGGCAAAAGTACACACATCCTTTACTCAAGTAGAAGTACAGATACTCGTGTTTAACAATACTCTGGTAAAAGTAGAAGTACTGACTAAACTTCAAGTAAAAGTAAAGAAGTATGGGCTGACCAATCACAACAGAGCAGACTGGGTTGTGGTTTCAGACAGAGGGTGAAAAGAGGTGCTGCAGCACATTAAAGCACGGAGACATGTTACAGGTTTGCGAATCCTGTCTGAGTTATTTTAAGATCTTCAAAGACCACAGCCTTGTGTTAAATCTTCTTCTTCACGTTGTGTTTGTAGATCCTCGTGGCCCTCAGACATCTTCACTTCAAGAACGTCGTGCACTGTGACCTGAAGCCGGAGAATGTCCTCTTGACTTCAGCAGAACCCTTCCCTCAGGTTAGAAACACTTAAAGGGGACCTATCATGCAAAATGCACTTTTGTACGTCTTTTCTACATGAATATGTGTCCCCGGTGTTCCAGGGAACTCACCAAGTGTCAGAAAACACAACCCTCTCTATTTTCCTCCATACCCAAATCTCTAAAAAAGGGGCTGCAACGGATCTGATAAAAACTGATCCAGATTTGAACACTGTCCTGACGTCAGGACGGTGGCGCTACGGCTATTGGGCCAACTCCACCAATCAGGGGAATGTGGGGTTGGGCCACGGCCGGCCATTGCCGCTCGAAAGCGCTGGAGACGCTGTAGTACATATGCCAGGCCTGTAAGTGGCGCTGTAGTCTGCCACAAAAGCAGCGAAGAAGACTTCTCACAGAATCAGCCCTTGCAAAAACAGGGCTGGAAACGAGCAAATAGAGCGAAATGAGGCATGGCTAAAATGCATGATCTGTTTGGTATTTTGCAAAAAAAACTTCACAGACATGTTTTATATAGGTATGGCCCTACAATATATTATTCAAATATAGCATGATAGGTCCACTTTAAAGTAACGAACCTATTTTGAAAATGTAAGAAGTAGAAAGTACAGGTATTTGTGTTAAAAATGTAAGAAGTAAAAGTACAAATGTGTCCAGAAAAATGTACTTAAGTACAGTAACTAAGTATTTGTACTCCACTACTTCCCACCTCTCTCCTGCAGGTGAAGCTGTGTGACTTCGGTTTCGCTCGGATCATCGGAGAGAAGTCGTTCCGGCGCTCGGTGGTCGGCACGCCGGCGTACCTGGCTCCCGAGGTTCTGCGGAGCAAAGGTTACAACCGCTCTCTGGACATGTGGTCGGTGGGCGTCATCGTGTACGTCAGCCTCAGCGGGACGTTCCCCTTCAACGAGGACGAGGACATCAACGACCAGATCCAAAACGCTGCCTTCATGTATCCATCGAACCCCTGGAAGCAGATCTCAGAGCAGGGTGAGTTTAACATCTCAACACTGCAATGTGATAGCTAAAGTGCCTTTTGTACCGTTAACAGAGCAGGAGAAGTTGCTGGAATGGCGTCTTATCGCAAATTGTGTATATATATATACTTACACTTTTAAATTCGACAAGCTGGTCAGCACCGTAGTCAAATCCTGCTTTTTTTAAATAAGACTATTGGCCAAAACCAAGTCGTATTTATCTTTTAATGACTTAGAAAGGGTTATTAACGCCTTTGCAACCTCGAGACTGGACTATTGCAACGCTCTGTGGGTATGGACCAGGCCTCAATTAAACGCCTGCAGCTAGTCCAAAACGCAGCTGCACGTTTGCTGACTGGCCACAAAAAGCGTGACCACATCACCCCTATTCTGGCCTCACTACACTGGCTTCCAGTTCGGTTCAGAATTGATTTTAAAATCCTTTTATTTGTTTTAAAAGCACTAAATGGGCTGGCTCCGGCCTATATAGCCGAACTCCTCCAGCGCTACACCCCAGCCAGAGCTTTAAGGTCTGCTGACCAGCTGCTGCTGGTAGTGCCCACGACCAGGCTCAAAACCCGAGGGCACCGAGCCTTCGCAGCAGCTGGCCCTAGGCTCTGGAACACTCTGCCCCTCCATGTGAGGTCGGCCCAGACCCTAGGGGGTTTTAAATCCACTCTAAAAACACACTTCTTCTCTCTGGCCTTCTAGTCAGAGCGGAGCACGACTCCTGACTTTTCCGTGTGTTTATTTTTTTATATATATCTGTTGTAATTTATTGTCTTTTATTGTGATTGTAGTAATGTGTTTTTATTACATGTACAGCACTTTGGCTCGACCAAAAATCGCTTTTAAATGTGCTTTATAAATAAAACTTGATTTGATTTGATTTGATTTGATATACCTATTTTTATATATCTTTGTTTTTGTATTTGGGATTGTGGGAAACGGTATTTCGATCCCTCTGTCTGTACACACAAACTGAAAGATTGACAATAAAGTTGACTTTGACTTAAGTCATATTTGAGGGAACATTTGTCATTCCAGTGTCACCTTGTAACATTACGTATGTAAGTATTCTAAATTAGGATTATTTAAGACATGGGACAACTTTACAACACTGCAATTGTGTAATTGATGTGCTTTTTATACTATAAACTGAGCCAGAAAGTTGGATAAAAGTTGCTTAAATTGTGTTTTATCCAAAGTCAGATTTAAAAGCACAATCCTAAACATGGTGTCACTTTTGAAGGGATACATCTTTCAAACATCTTAAATTGGAGGTATTTTAATAGTAAAATCCGCTAATTTCTCATTAAACAAAAACAACTCGTTCTTCATGTACCCCTCAAACCCCTGGAAGCAGATCTCAGAGCAGAGTGAGTTTAAAATATCAGACTCATAGTGTTTCCGTCATTTCCTCAGTGAAAGAAAACCTATTGTTGTTGACTAGAAGCACCTGGATACATGCAGGAGTATTTCAAGACATTAGATGTAATACATCCAGATGTATTAAATATATTTGAAGACAGGACTGTGGATCAAACTTTAGATCTGAAGCAGACTTCCTGTGGATGTTCACTCTCAGTGTTTCTTCCTCCTTTCAGCCCAGGACCTGATCAACAACCTGCTGCAGGTGAAGATGAGGAAGCGCTACAGCGTGGACAAATCTCTGAGCCACCCCTGGCTGCAGGTAACACACTTTATATGTCTTTTACTAACCTAAAAACAAACCCAGAGGACTCTTCAGACAGCTAAAGGAAATGTAATGTAGAAATCTGTCTTGTGAAATAACCAAAAGTATTCAAACTTAAGCAGAAATGAAGCTTTCGTGCTGGGACATGCGCTTTTGAATAAGCTAATTGAGAAAATGTGCTTTTATTAACATGTCGAACTAGATTTCTACATTACATTACATTGATGAAATGTAATGTAGAAATCTGTCTTGTGAAATAACCAAAAGTATTCAAACTCAAGCAGGAATGAAGCTTTCATGCTGAGACATGTCCTCTTTAATAAGCTAATGGAAACATGTACTACCTCCTGTAGGACTACCAGCACCTGGATGGACCTCCAACATTAATTATGTGTTTCTCTAAATGTTGATTTTTGAACTTCACATCACTCTTGCTCTCCGTAATAAGCTAATCAAGTGTTTTAAGTGACTCTTATCCTGCTTTCTGGGGGTTTAAATGTTATTTATCCCGTCTTCCTCCAGTTCATTTAAAATACTCTTTTCTGCTGTAACAAATGTACATGTCCCCTCTGTGGGATGAATAAAGGGATTCTGATTCTGAGTCTGTTTCGTCCCTCAGGACTATCAGACCTGGATGGACCTCAGAGAGTTCGAGACGCGTCTGGGCGAGCGCTACATCACGCACGAGAGCGACGACGCTCGCTGGGAGGAACACGCAGACGAGAGAAACCTACATTACCCAAAACACTTCATCATGTCCCGAAACCTGGACGACATGGACGAGGATCCCTGAACATTGTTTCCTATAAGGACACATGGACTCAGGCAGCTGAGAAACGACACTGTGACAATCATTCAGGTCTAGAGAGCTTTTATTTTTAACACATTTTACAGCGTTTGTTTTTTTTACATTCTTGTTGTTCAACTGCTCATTTTATATTCATAGCACGATGAGTCCTAAAACCAGGAAGTGAGTCAGCATTTCTCCACTTCCTGTTCCCTCGTCTCAGAGCCAATGGGATCTCTCCATAGGATTTAGGAAAATATCTGTAAGTAAGGTCTGTGGTTGAGACACATTGAAGAGACGGATCACGTTTTGTTCTAGGACATTAAATCCATCAGCAGTGACCCCACTGGTGATTTCTGAAGAGTTGACGTGTCTGAGAAACGATGGTTGTTAACAAGTGGCTGAATAGGACTACAGAAGTCGTGGAGGACGTTGTACGTCATTACGCCGAACACGTGAACACTCCTCTAAGTTAGTTTGCCCTGTTCTGCTTGAAAGCAAGTACCTGCCTCCTGCAAAGTGTTCAAACAAACGCTTCAACTCGTACCATTTAGAATCTGTGTGTTTGAATATGGATCTGAAGTTGGCGTGACGTTGAAGTCGTGCTGCTGGACTCGCCTGTAGTTCCTTTATAGCATAACGTTAGCATGTTGCTTCTGGCGATTAGATTTATGATTCGAACATTATAAAAGTAGGGTAGACATGTGGAGATTATCCGGCTGAACAAAACGTGCATTTATCAAACAGGTTCGTTTCCACAGAGCTTATTTTTTACAATATTCCAAAAGCCTCTGGAGAAATCCCATTGCTTTTTTGTCGAGGGAACCATGCGCAGCTTACTTCAGGGTCGGCCTACAAAAATACGTCATCACTGCACCTCTCCATTACCGGGTTAATTAATATTACATATAATTAGCGTTTTTGGGGAAATAAAAATTGTACTGGGTGTTTTTGTCAAGACGGTGGAAGAAGTTAAAGGTCAGAGGTGAACCCAATATTTCAGTTATTTGGCGAGCGAGGCCTTCATTACCCCAAAACACTTCATTATGTCGACCTGGACGATGTGGAAGAGGACCGTGAAAAACATTTCCTACGAGGAGGCAAAGACTCAGGCAGCTGAGAAACGACACTGTGACGATCATTCAGGTCCAGAGAGCTTTTCTTTTAACACATTTTACAGCAGGGTTTTTTTCTACAAGCCATAACAAACACACCGAGAGCCAAAAGCTGGAAGATTTTAATAAAGCGTCTGCGCTGCGAGACGAGCTGTCGCTAAAACAAGAGACTTTTTACACTTTTTCAGCAGCATATTTCTAGATCTCTTAAAGCTGTGCAGAGAGTTTCTATGTGACGATAAATCAGGAGAAATGTGTCTTAATTATTTTCTGACTGTAATGTTTTCGTTGTTGGGATACTGTTTTAAAAATGGGAATTTCACTGATAATAACTTTTGGTTTGTTCTTCTGCAAAAGCAAACGTACTCTTAATCTGTAACGCTCATTACGCAGCAGAAAACTACATTTTATCAGACGGATGAAAACTTAAGCGTAGCGTTAGCGGAGGTTACGTTTTTGTACGGTGGCCTTTTAAGGACATTTTAGACTTTCAATGCTAATGTTGCAAATCAGAATATTAACTTACAGTTAGCATGCTAACAGCTACGGCAACTATCAGAAAACTCTAGGGCTGTCCTCTACTAAAGCATTTTTAGTTTTACAGATCTGTCTCCTGAGAAAATAATGCAACAGAACTACTTTAAATATTTTGTTTACCAGAGATGTGCTAAGAAGTTTCTTGGAAAAAGTAATTCAGCATTAAAAATGCAGAAAATCTGGCCTTGTCACATGCTAACTTTGTCACATGCTAACTTTAGCATGCTAACATAAAATGTCAATATATTAGACAAAACAATTCAACCTAAGACTTTTAACCTAATTATGTTTATTCTGATTGTGGATCATCTTATCTCACTTTCATTGTTTTTGAGAAAAGTTAGCTTTGTCACACAAACGCTAACCTTAGAATGCTAAAAGGCTAATGTCAACAGCTAATGAATAATAAGCTAATGCTAACTTTGCCACCTGCATAGTAAGGCTTTGTGAAACATGACAAACTAATAAAACAGAAGTAAAACTATTGGTTCAAACTGATTACTAAATAAATCTTAAGTCACTTCTTAAGTAGCCTCCTAGATTAGCTTTTGTAGCTAACTGTGTAGGTATCTACAATGTGAAAGCTAACGGAGCTAGCACAGTAATATTAGCATGTTAAAATGCTCTTTGCTAGCCACTTAATTGTTAACCATCCATTCTTACTTGTTAGCATGTTAACAAAACACTGTGAAAAGGAGTTTTATCTGGCAAACATTTCACATGCTAACTATGCTAACTAAGTAGCCTATGTTTAAATAGGATTATTAAGACTCAGGTATCATTAAATTAAATTGAGATTATGAAACATTAAACTTTTGCAGAGAAACTTAAGTTATTTTCAGAGTGATTCTCTCACTTTTTCTGATGAAGACGAGCTGAGAATCGAGCTGCTATTGTCTCAGAGCTGCAGCCTGAGAAATTATTTCACGTTTATATTTTTGCAATAAATGTAATAATGTGGGGGAAAAATTAAATGGTCTACTTTGGGAAAATCAAATGCTACATCCTTGTTGTTCATCTGCTAATTGTATATTCATAGCACCATTACCGGGTTACTTAGTATAACATAATTAGCATTTTTGTGGGGAAATAAAAAAAGTACAGGGCTTTTTTGTCAAGATGGAGGAAGGAGTTAAAGGTTTTGAAACACGTTATTGCAGCAATGTTTGCTTTAAAGTCTAAAAATGTCATTTTTTGGGGTTCAAGCTATTCTTTTTAACCTGCAAAATCACTCTTGTAAAAAAGGATGTATCTTTAAAACATCTTGAATTGGATGTATTTGAATAGTAATATCCTCAGACTCAGCAAAACAAAACAAATAATCCTGAATAAGGGGATCGACGCTGGATGTTTGGAAACGATCATTTAATTAAAATCCTGAACTCGATCTTCTTGCTACACACACACACACACACACACACACACACACACACACACACACACACACACACACACACACACACACACCCACACACACACACACACACACACACACACACACACACACACACACACACACACACACACACACACACCACACACACACACACACACACACGTAACTGAGTCTTTTAATTGCTACCGGAGGAGCAGCGGCTCTGATTGGTTAGCTGGCCTGCTCTGTTATGATTGGTCAATCATGTACAATGTGTTGGAGCGCTAGCCAATAGAAGCATGAGTGTCACATCTGGAAGTAAACAAAGGAGTCCAATGGAGGCGTTATACATTTTATAAATACTTTTTATCTATGTCAGCTTTACAAACAGTATCGTCCCATGAACAGGATCTTCTGTAATGTCCCGTAATGTCCGTCCCGAGCTTGTAAACGTCTCCAGAGTCTCTAAAGTCTCAGGAGAAGCTGATCTCGGTGAATCCGCCCACAGGAAGCGGCGCCGGGCTCTTATCCTCCAGCTTCATACCCTCTGATTTTTTGGGTTGGGCGAGCCGGCTGTGGTGCAGCAGACTGAAGAACAGGAAGCGCTCGCCCATCTTCTCCGGATTCATCAGCATGTCGTAGCTTCTGATCAGCTGCATACGGGTGGGCCCGTGACTGCAGTTCCTCAGAAGAACCTACGGAGAACCAGAACCACAGAATCAGAGGTGTGTGTTCTGTAAAACTAAAAAATAATCCATATCCACTCAGGACCTTTAATTTAAACACCCTTTTGTCATTATAGAGTGGCGAAGTCACGCCCACCTACTTCCGGGTAATGGGACCTTATTTCCGAAAAATTATGCATTGAAGTCAATGGGGAGAGAAAACGTATCTTTTGATCCCGTTTGAATTGTGCCATGAATTACACATATGATGTTTGTCATCTTAAAAATCATTTCCATGTCAAAAAAGTCACAGTTTGTCGTAAAACTGTTGAAATATAAGACTATGAAAAATACGTAACTAGAAAGACTACAAATCCCAGAGGCGCGTAAGTGATGTCACAATTGTTTTCCTCCACTAAAATAGAGATAGCTAAGATCAGCGCCATATAGATAGAATCTATCTATATGGCGCTGGCTAAGATAAGATAACTTTAACAAGATGCCTGTGTGCTTAGTACCAGGTTGTTATTATACCAGCAATGGGTCTTGCTCGTTCTTTTGCTTCCCGTCTGATGAAAGGACCAGGAGTGGCTTGATCAAGTTAGCTACCTAGCTAGTAGCTAGCACGCTAGTTAGCATTACAGCCTTGTCATTTTTATTAGCCTTAACATGAAGTAACATTAAGTAACCCAAAATGTTAAACAGTAAGAGTAGTAGTCATATTTGTGAACCCTCTGAAGAGTACTGTCACCGGTGTGATCATTCTATAATACTGTAGTGACCACTATTTAGCTAGGGTACATAATTCACACATGGAACTACAGGTTGGGGGTATTGTTTCCGCCCGGACACATATGTTGACGGTACCTCCGGGGTACCTACTGTGTGTCCTCCTCTTTCTCTTTCTCTTCTCCTCTTTCCTGCAACCCGACAGCACGTCGATTTCTGCTCTCCAATAAAGAGAGATTTGCACCCTCGATGCACCGCCTCCGTCTCCCTTCTCTCGGCACTACAATACACCATTTAAGCCCGGGGGAGAAATGCTAACGCTAACGTTAGCGATCTTCTCTACTTCATGCTATCTGCACAAATGGTTGACATTAAACATTAAAACGACCAGGCAGTTCAGAGAGAATCAAAGGAAGGCAGGCAGGCAGCTTTGCATGACTTTCTTCAGGACGTGTTTCATTGTGGTGATAGTGAGGGTAGTCAATCGTTTTGTTGACAAGACAGTAGTGACGGCCATCTTGGTGACGTGTGTTGTTGACCAGAGATGTAGTTCATTGAGCGTTTCACACAAACAAATGTGTTACTTCACAGTTTTACGACATATAATATTTTTTGACTTGCAAAATTATCTTTTAAATTGACAAACATCATATGTGTAATTCGTGGCACAATTCAAACGGATCGAAAGATAATCTTTCTCTCTCCATTGACTTCAATACATAATTTTCCGAAATAAGGTCCCATGGGGGTCCACCGGAAGGGGAGGGACTTCGCCACTCTATCTCTCTTGTTATTAGTGATAAAACGTAGCTCTATAGCGTCTCAAACACTGACCTGCATGCGAGAATCGATGCCCATGTTTGATTTAATTAAGGTTTGGAGCTTTGTGGACATGTATACAGCACCTTCAGTCGCCATTTTTTGTAATATGATATTTATAATATTGTCATTTATAGTGTTTTAGGAAAATAAAATAAAAACTAGACTAAATCAGGAATAGCTATAGTCCTAATAAAACATGTTGCCCACTAAACGTGATGTCAACCCATGCTTGCATAAATGTTTCTAAGTCTTATCATGCTCTAAAATAATCCATATCCACTCAGGACCGTTAATTTAACACCCGTGTGTCATTAAATCTCTTGTTCTAGTGATAAAACGTAGCGTCTGTCAGACTCACCTCCATGCGGGTGTCGATGCCCATGTTTTTCAGGAACATATTTTGAGTGACAGGTCCCAAACAGGCCACGCCCCCTCCGATCATCGTCCGCAGGAAACTGAAATCAACGTCAGCCGTGAGGTCAGCTGATCCGGGCGAGGAGAGGACGTCGTGCAGCCGGTGGCCTTTAAAACCCTGACGAGGAAATTAAATAAAATATTTATATAGACAGAGAAGCAATAATGTGCACATTGTACCTAAATATCAACAACAACAAATATGTCCAATATGTATATTACAATATATAATGTAGTCTGTTGATGCCTATATTTATATTAATGGTAAAATAATAATAATAACCTGGATTTAAGTCTTCATTTGTGATTAAAGCGCCGTCTCATAACTGAACGAGCTCCATGTGCATTGTTTAATCTCAAAGTGACATTTAGCATCACGCATTCTGCACAGGATGATCTCACTTTAATTTGCTCGTACCAACAGTCTTTTTAGCAGCGATGAATATTTAAAATAAGATGTGTCCCCTCTTGAGGTACACCTGATCCAAAATAACAGTTTTTGTAAAAAGGTTTAGTCAATTTGATGCTTTTAAATGAGGTCAATATTCACTTTCGTAAAGCGTGTTATTAAGAAAGGTGCTGTATACACACAATTATTTACATTACATTTTTTTTTATGCATGCTTCTTGGGTGACATTAAACTGTCTTTGACTTTCTTGCTGTAACAAATGCAAATGTCCCCTCTGTGGGACGAACAAAGGTATTCTGATGTCCGCTGCTTGAAAAAGGGTTTCCTCTCACTCTGAACGTGTCCGTCTTCGTTCCATCGTGTCCGTAATCGGCGATCAGAGCGGCTCCTCCGTCTTCAACGATCCTCCGAGAAATCTGCTGCACGAAAACCCCCCCGTCTGCACACACCTCCACGTGAGACCTCCTCTCCTCAGGCTGCAAGGACACACACATCTAGATTCAAATGTTTTATCATCATATGCTCAAAGCTAGTGTAGAAATGGCAATGAAATTATTCTGACCTGAGCTCCTCCAACAATGCAACATATATAATAAACATATATAGTGCAAAACGTCTATATACATTCAGGAATGACTTCAACAAGATAAACCAATTATAAAGTGTATCGGCTATTATGGTATTTTATCTTTAATATTTTTGTATGCATGCTTCTTCGTTAACATTATTTGTTACATTTATTGTGGGACGAATAAAGGTATTCTGATTCTGATATATAAATTGTATTATCTACTATGCATCTGAATGGAAATTGCTGTCAGCCTATCATAAAACATTTACATTACGAATTAAATGTGCTACAGTACCTGCATTTTTGGTTATAGAAATGTTAAAGGAAAGAGTAATTATTAGACAATCCCTTATATTTAACTTAAAGGGGACCTATCATGCAAAATGCACTTTTGTACGTCTTGTATACATGAATATGTGTCCCCGGTGTTCCAGGGAACTCACCAAGTGTCAGAAAACACAACCCTCTCTATTTTCCTCCATACCCAAATCTCTAAAAAAAGGGGCTGCAACGGATCTGATAAAAACTGATCCAGATTTGAACACTGTCCTGACGTCAGGACGGTGGCGCTACGGCTATTGGGCCAACTCCACCAATCAGGAGGAGACAGCCACGGCCATTGCTGTTCGAAAGCGCTGGAGACGCTGTAGTACATATGCCAGGCCTGTAGGTGGTGCTGTTCTCACTGAATCAGCCCTTGCTAAAACAGAGCTAGAAATGGTCAAATTGAGCAAAATGAGGCATGGCTAAAATGCATGATCTGTTTGGTATTTTGAAAAAAAAAAGTATAAATATGCCTTATATAGGTATGGTCCTACACTATATTATTCAAATATAGCATGATAGGTCCACTTTAAAGTCTTAAGATGAGACAAAAAAAAACTATGTAAGAATCCATAGCAAGGACATATATTTAATAATGTTTTTTGGTGTGGTTTGGAAAGAATTGAAACCAGGATTTTGCACGAAATAATCCTGCAGTATCTCTTAAGACCCTCTAGACATTTAAAACAAATTAAAATGTGTGTTTTAGACTGTTTTGAGCAGAAATAGGAAATTCAAAGCTTGATATTTAGGAAGTTCTGATGCGCAGGTTTTCATCGTTTTATTAGCAATTATTAAAATAATCATTCATTGGAGCCTTAATTCATAGTTTAAATCCCAGTTAGTAAAACTAGATTGATTAAAATGCTATGTGATTATGTTTTCACTCGTTTAAAGTCACAATCTGACACACTTTGGATCTTAGAAACGTTAAGAACAGCACTCAGTGTTTAACTTTCAAAACACAGAGCGAGCCATGAGGAACTCTCTAAAGTTTCATGGTCTGTGATTTGAGGACGTGGAGAGTCTGAACTGGATTTAAAAAGACGACGTCAGGCCTCTGGCAGGAAGTTCAAAGAGTCTGCAGAGAGCCAAATCAGACGGTTAGATGTCTTAAATGTGGGCAGTAAAAACCAGATGTGTGCTATAAAATAAAACCTTCTGAGAGTCTAAATGAGGAGTTCATTTCCACAGAGATTAAAAGATTAACGACGTCCTCGCTCTGTACTGTACAGTTAGAATTATCCAGTTCACATGCGTTTCAAGTTCAGTCAAAGAGGTCCAATATGTCTCCATGCTTTAAAGGTCACCTATTATGCAAAATGCACTTTTTGATGTCTTTTCTACATCAACATGTGTCCCCGACAGGAGACTCACAAAGAGTCAGAAACAAACCCCTCTCTCTTCTCCTCCGTACCCACATCTCTAAAAACGGGGGAACAACTGAGCTGATCCAGATTTGCTGCGTCATGACCACATTACTAAAATGTGGGCGGGCTTTACACCCACGGGCCAATCAGAAACGTTGCTGTCAGAAACAATGAGACATGTTCTGGAAGTAATATGGTCTGTGTTACATTAGCATGCTAACACTCAGAGCTAACCCGTACTGGAGAGAGCATGAGTAAAGAAGCAGGAACTCACCTTGTGGTAAACCTGAGAGAGAGAAAGAGTTCCATACTGTTTCAGAGAGAATCCTTGGTGTGGTTTGGAACATGATACGCAAACATTTCCCAAAATGGGATCAATAAAGTACTTATCTATCTATCCATCCATCCATCCATCCATCCATCCATCTATCCATCTATCTATCTATCCATCCATCTATCCATCCATCCATCCATCCATCTATCCATCTATCCATCTATCCATCCATCTATCCATCCATCCATCCATCCATCCATCCATCCATCTATCCATCCATCTATCCATCCATCTATCCATCCATCCATCTATCCATCCATCTATCCATCTATCCATCCATCTATAATATACAATGTGTTGGAGCGCTAGCCAATAGGAGCTCATAGCGATGTCACAATGTTCCAGAACTTTGGGATTTGAGCCTTTGCAGACCATTTACATGCACACAACCTATAGAACACACAACAGGAAAAGCAAAGCAGCATAGGGCCTCTTTAAACCCTTGAATCACTTTGTTCTCAGTTCATATTCCCCGCGTCTCACCTGTATGAGCACGGACGAGGCAGGTGTGGGAGACGGAGAGACGACGAACCTCAGCCGGTTCTGTTTCTCCGGGTCGATGTCCACCAGAACCTCCCTCCAGCCTTTAGGCGTCCTCTAATCAAAGAATAGACAAGTTAATACAAACAAGTACTCATTTAAAAAGACCAATTCTGACATGAAGAGTTTTACAGGCTTTAAATCACACCTGAAATGTGTGGATGGGCAGAGCGTCAAAGAACTCGTTAGCGATAAAGATGCTGAATCCTGAGAGAGGAAGAGAGACTGAGATTATTAACCTGCAAATACAAATATCTCTTATAGGGTGTGAAGAATTAAACAATTAAATATATAAAGAGAAATATAATCGTTAAGCGGAGAGAGTGAAACATCACTGGTTAAAAATGTGTTAATTTTCGAAAAATATAGGTACGTTAAATAAAATTAACCTGACTTTCTTTTTAAATCATATTATAATATATATATATATATATATATATATATAAAATAAAAATAAATCTTTTACTATTGAAAAATTACTCTATTTTTGAAAAGATACCTCACTTTAAATCTGACTATAAATGTTTATAAGTTTAACTACTTTATTTAGAAAAAAGAGATATGCCCTATAATGACTTAATTCTAGAAATAATATAGGTTTTTGTACTTTTTTGAAAAATAACCTCCCAATAAAGTTATTTGTAGAAAATTCCAAACTTTTTGAAAATTACTTAATTTAAGAAAAATTGCCTGACTTTTAAAAATTATTATTTCAAAAAAGTACCTTAAAAAAAAATATTTTTTGACTTTGTTTCTCCCAAAAACAACCAAACTTCTCACAAATAACCTTTTTTCTTTCTTCCTGTCTCTCCCTCAGATTACCCAGGTAGCATCAGTGCTGCTCTCTACCTGCAGGGACGTCCTCCAGTCGTTGAAAATGACTTAATTGAAGAAAAATGACCGGACTTTTAAAATTACCATTTCAAAAAAATTACCTTAGAAAATAATTTCTTTGGGGGGGGGGCTTGTTTGACTTTTCAAATAATTATTCACTTGACAAAATGGACCAAACTTATTTCCAGTGCTGCTCTCTACCTGCAGGCACGTCCTCCAGGCAGCGGTACCAGAACACCGGCAGCCCGGCGCTCGTTTCCCCTCGTCTGAACACCGGGTCGTCCTCGCTGCTCGACTCCACGCTGCTCCCCCCCGTCAGAGTCTGAGCCTGAACTCCACTCAGACCCGGACTCACCTCCACCAGGTGGAGAGACACCGAGCATCCATCCAGCACCGACTTTAACTGGCTGAACACCTGCAGAGAGACAGGAAGTACATCCTTACTGCACAGGTGAGGAGTTAAACACAGAGCTCTCACACACACATTTGGACTTATTCAGAGGTGGGAAGTAGTGGAGTACAAATACTTTGTTACTGTACTTAAGTACATTGTTCTGGTATCAGTACTTTACTCCACTACTTATTTTTCTGATGACTTTTTACTTTTACTTCTTACATTTTGAACACAAATACCTGTACTTTCTACTTCTTACATGTTGAACACAAATACCTGTACTTTCTACTTCTTACATGTTGAACCCAATACCTGTACTTTCTACTTCTTACATGTTGAACACAAATACCTGTACTTTCTACTTCTTACATGTTGAACACAAATACCTGTACTTTCTACTTCTTACATGTTGAACTCAAATACCTGTACTTTCTACTTCTTACATGTTGAACACAAATACCTGTACTTTCTACTTCTTACATGTTGAACACAAATACCTGTACTTTCTACTTACATGTTGAACACAAATACCTGTACTTTCTACTTCTTACATGTTGAACACAAATACCTGTACTTTCTACTTCTTACATGTTGAACACAAATACCTGTACTTTCTACTTCTTACATTTTGAACACAAATACCTGTACTTTCTACTTCTTACACGTTGAACACAAATACTTGTACTTTCTACTTCTCACATTTCCCAAACAGGCTGGTTCCTTTAGTTTGAATGTGTGTTTGGTGGCGTGATCATTATTATTTAGAGTTATTGCGTGCCTATTGATTTGAACACGATCCGTGTATCCATCATTTCCTGGTCTTCTCTAAAGAAGAGGGACCAATGAAAACGTTGTCATGTTGCCGTTGTTCAGCATGGAAACATTCATTAGCTAACAATGACATTATTGTTCTATTAATATAAAGGGAGGTCAGGTACTCTTTAAAACAGCTGCTAGTTATGGGTACTTTTTACTGAAGTACATTTCAAAGCCCATACTTCTTTACTTTAGTATTTTTAAACACGAGTATCTGTACTTCTACTTGAGTAAAGGATGTGTGTACTTTTGCCATCTCTGGACTTATATCCTCACTGACATATTGTTTGCCCTAACCCTGACTTTAACCTAAATCTGGTGCTAAACTCTTGAACCTTAATAAATGCTGTTTTCACTTAAAGGTCCTTGTTAAAGTGACGATCAGGTAAACTCACTGTAAAGGTCCTCACAAAGGCACATATACAAGAACACACACAGGGTTATAGCGCCCTCTGTTGGGAGTAAAACACATTGTCTTCACATCAGCACAAACTGTAAATACACTGCTAATTAAAGAATCAGATATTATCTCTTATCAAGAATTAGACGAGAAGATACAGCACCACTCTGGTTAGCTTAGCTTAGCATAAAGAAGCAGTAACTTCCTGAAGTCTTTACTAACATTGAGGACATGTCCTTTACAATATATTATAATACTGAATAAAGTTCATACTCTGAGGATGTCGCTGGCTAACGATCCTTTTCCAGGTCCGAGCTCGACCAGCTGCAGATGTTTGGGTCGCCCGGCTGCCATCCACTCGCTGAGGATCCACACACCGAGCAGCTGGGAAACACAACAACACACATTAAAAACACCACGAGGAGAAACTTTAACATGTTTTATTATTTAACTGAGAAGAAATGAGATGTTACTTATCAGCCTTTCCGCTAATAGACGTACAAATATCACATTTTTGGTACATTTTCAGGATGCAGATGGATTAAATAGACAAAGTTAAGGCTGAAAATGTTTTCTAAAAGTGGAAATCAATGTTCAAGTTTCAAAGTATGAAAACATTTATTTTAAAGTTTTCCAGGTTTTTCATTTTGAAACTGATTTTGAAACTGATATTTAACAACTGTGTTATATAATGAGTTGTCTGACTGAAATAGTAATGTGGAGTAAACAGACTGTTAACAATATATATTTGGAGAAAACATAGCTATAGAGGAGATTGGTTGGGTTAAAGTATTATAATATAATCTTGTATAAATGCCAATAAAACATGTAATCTCAAATTATTTCCTGTAAAAAACTGAAAAACCAACAGACTTGTATTTCCTGTTAATGTGGATTTCTTTCCGCCTCACCTCTCCAAAGATCTGGCTGATTTCTGGTGAAGTGATGAAATCTCCGTCAGGTCCCAGCATGTTGTTCCTCACATAATAACCCTGAAAGAGGAAAACAAAAAACGATAATGATTTTATAACTGTCAGGGAATAATTTCTCCCTACATGTTTACCTTTCGCCCTCTGACGCAGCTGACCAGCCTTGAGCAGCCGCTATCTCCCTTAAGGAGGGGCTGCCCTAGCAAGTTGTTGATGTTACCAGTTTGTGACCGGGCAGCTCTCGGTCAGAGATAGTTATTGTTGTGGGACACCTGGAACACATCCTTCTCGGGGTGCAGATGACCCCGAGCCATGAGCGACAACTAATGTGATTCAGTGTCCTCAGCTGTTTAGTCTATCTATTGAAGAATGTTGATTACTACACTCTGAACTAGTTCAAACCTGGAGCTACAGGAGGGCTCTTCAGAATTGATTGTGGCATCTCAGCCGTGTGGTCAGACCGTGGCTCTGTGACATGTCTTGTGAATTCTCCGGCCGAAGCTCCAAATAAACCGTCAGTGTTTGCCATCAAAGCTCCAGCTCTCCTCGTGTCTCTCTGAGTCCTGTTTCCAATTGCTTCAGAAGTTTCCCCCACAATAATCATTCATTATTTTAATCTGTGGACTTTCTGAGCCCTTGGAAAATGTAACTTATACTGTATTTTATTTACTACATTCACATTAATATTAAATACAATCATTATATAATTCAATTCTGATTTGTGTCAGGTTGCTATGTCATTCAAAACGTTTCTTTATCAAAACAAAAGTTCACTTTTTCACAATAAAAGCATCTAAATATCAAACAGGCTGTTTTCTTCGGCTGATCCAGGATCTGTGGAGCTGCTCTGACAGATTTCAGGATGACTGACTATCCCTCACCGTCACTGGGTTGGTGAGCACCTCTCTCATGTATTCCGCCACTGTGATGGGACCAGTGGCTTTTATTTTGAAGGTCAGGTGTTTCAGCATGGAGGGGCGGGGCTTAGATTCACCTGCTGAGAGGAGTCTGCTCTGAGCCAATCGCCATCCCACTGTCAAACAAAAACATGTAAAATATATACATTATTTTCACATGTATTTATTTAATTACATACATACAACATATTATATAATTATTTTTGAATCCACTTTATGAATAGAATATTCTCCCATTATGAAATATAATAAAAAAAATAAAGAACTTGTAAAATATGTGTTGTCTTCTTCTTTTCACACATATACATATAATATAATAGGGAGGCTGTGGCGCAGTGGACTAGTGCGTTTGTGTTGGGATCAGGGGGGCACAGGTTCAAACCCCACTGCAGTCAGCATGTCGTTGTGTCCCTGGGCAAGACACTTCACCCCAAAATTAATTTGTGTGCATTAATCTGAATTAAGTCTGTTAAAATAGATAGTGTATATATATATTAGCTCAATGCACTCACCTGCTGCTGAAGGATGGACAGGATGCCTGAAGACTCTGCTGATCAACTGCTGAGTTTTGACACCAAAACAAGCCCTCATTCTGCTGTTTATAATCATATTAACACAACTAGGTTTACTACTTTACAATATGTGTTATATAATAGCTGCCATGGTAGCATTATCTAACGAGAACAGTGTTATTATAATGCAGTTTAAACCACATGTCTGCAGAGAAGCTAAGAGCTACAAAGTCCTTCAAAAAGCGAAATGCTCGTAGTAAACATCAATGAAATAAAGGACATCCGGCTAACATTTCACAATAAAACGCTTTCTCAGTAGAAAGTGTGCTCTTTTCTTTTTCAGAGTGTTTTTGGTGCTTAAATACAATACGATGTACAGTCCTACATAAAATGTTATGTCACTATAATAATATAAGGTTACAAAAAAGAAACTAACCCCTCTGTTGCGTTTACTATTTTATTTTGAAAGGACATTTTCAAGCGTTGTCGGAACCATGAAATCAAGCTTGACTGTTAAGCGAAGGACAAACTCCCTGATTGGACGAACGGCTGTGACGTAGGTGAAAGAAAACATTTTTGATTGACTCGGGAATTATTATTTGTTATTATTTATCTATTTAAAGGCACATTAATGACCACCACATGTTGCTATTCTACTTTAATTAATAAAGACAATTAATACAATTTAAAAAAAGGAAACCTCCCGGAAACACTCGCCATTACGTCACCTTCCACATCCGGGTCACGTTCTCCTCATGCTGTAGCAAGCAAGCATGGCGGCGAAAAACAAGCAACGTAAAAAATCCAAAGCGGGCTTTAAAGTTTCTTTTCAGCCGGCAAAAGATGACATGGAGGACGAAAACAGCGGCGGGGAGGAGGGGGAAGATCCTGCGGAGGATGGACGTAAAGACAAGGGCAAGAAAGGAGAGGAAGAAGAGTTTAACCTGGATGATGTTCTCCGGCTGGGAGGAACACAGGTGAGTTTACCAGGAATACAAACCTTAATATCTTGTAAATAACAGTCATAATAATAAGAAAGCTTTATTTGTATAGCAGTTTTCATACACCAGGTTCAGCTCAAAGTGCTTTAAAAACATGGCATGCATCACAAATTAAAGCAAATTCACTTCATGTCAAACCTTTTGGCACACATGCATAACAGTATAATGTCAAAATTCAAGGGACACAAGGAGGTCAAAGGTATGATAAGAACAATACAATTAAATAAATAGTGATTGGAGGATTGGCTTGGAGGAACTCGGGTGAGTTTATCAGGAAAACACCTTAATATGTTGTAAAAAGTGGTTAAAATGACATTTACTCAAATACTTACATGTTACTGAAGTAGAAGTACATGAGGTACTTCTTCAGTATGTCCATGTTATGCTTCTGCATACTTTGCACAATGTTTATCTGACAGCTTACGGTCATTTTTCCACACCAAACCTGTGTTTTGCTATAAATTAAACTACACACAATGGTTTATACAGGTACAGAGGAAACGAGAAGTCGATTATCCAATTAACTAAGTAAATAATACACTGCTGTGTTTAACATAATAATACAAATAGTAATAATACACAATATGTTTCACTACTACACAGTATTGGCTGTACATGTCCAATATGTGTAATATGTAATTGTAAAGCGCTTTGAGCACTTGAAAAACTGCTAAAATAAAAAAATGTAATGAATTATTATTATTAATTATTACTACTGATTTATACTGTATTCATGACGATGTGTATTTCTTCTTCTTCAGGCCGACTACGTCCTGCTCGCCAACCTGAACGATGAAAACGAGCTGGTGGACGGAGGAAAGAAAGGAGCGATCGACGACCTGGAGGAAGGCGAGCTCGAGAAGTTCATCAAAAAACTGGGTATCCGATCCATCGAAGGACTGCAGATCATCCCCGACGAGCCGGAGGAAAGCGCTGAGGAGACGGAGGGTACAGAGGGTACAGAGAGTACAGAGAGTAAAGTGATTAAAGGGATACAAGAGGGTACAGAGAGTAAAGTGATTAAAGTGAGTAAAGAGAGTAACAAGGCCAAAGAGAATGAAGCCGCTGCAGCGAAGGAACAAACCTCCAGCGTGCCGCCCAAAGTGGAAACCATAAAGAAAGAGAAGAAGGCAAAAGAAGGCCGGAAGAAGAAGCAGAACGTGAATGTGTTTGAGTTCCAGCCGAGGAAAGTCCTGCTCATCAGACCCGGGGGGAAGTGGTTCGATCTGGAATACACCGCGGAGGGAGCAACGTCCCCACAGGACCCCTCTCTGATCTCTCAGTATAAAGCTCTGGCCGTCCAGCTGTACGAGGCCGACCAGGGGCTCTACAAAAGCAAGAAGAACCTGCAGAAAGGAGCGAACTCCAACTGGATGAAGACGGTCGTTTCCTCCGGTGTGCTGGCTGACAGGATGGCGGCCATGACGGTTCTGATCCAAGACGCTCCGGTGCACACGCTGGAACACGTGGAGAACCTGGTGGCCATGGTGAAGAAGAAGGGCAGTCGGAGGCAGGGTTTAATGGCGTTGGACACTCTGCGGGAACTCTCCTCTCCGACTTACTCCCGGAAAACAGGAAGCTCCGATCCTTCGCCGAGCACCCGTTCGATCAACTGAGGAAAAGGCGAGCGGAAACAGAGACGCTCGAGACCGCCGACTCATCCTCTGGTACTTCGAGCACCATTTGAAGCACCACGTCGCCGAGTTCGTGGCGGCGTTGGATTCCGTCGCTCACGATACGGTCGCGGCGACGAAAGCGAAAGCTGTGGCGACGGCTCACGAGATGCTGTGCAGTCGACCGGAGCAAGAGAGAGCGCTCCTGATGCAGGTGGTCAACAAACTGGGCGACCCGGAGTACAAGACGGCGGCGAAAGCGTCCCATTTGTTGGAGTCTCTGATTCACAAGCACCCCAACATGAAGGTGGTGGTGAGCTGCGAGGTGGAGAGACTCATGTTCCGACCCAACATCAACCCCAAGGCTCAGTATTACGCCGTGTGCTTCCTCAGCCAAGTGATGCTCAGCCACGACGAGGCAGATTTAGCCGCCAAACTCATCACCATCTACTTCTCCTTCTTCCGCGCCTGCGTGAAGAAGAAGGACATCGAGTCCAAGATGCTTAGCGCGCTGTTGTCGGGCGTGAACAGAGCGTATCCCTACGCCGGCTCCGGAGACGAGAAGGTGAAGGAGCAGCTGGACACGCTGTTTAAAGTCGTGCATCTGGTGAAGTTCAACACGGCCGTGCAGGCGCTCATGCTGCTGTTCCAGGTGATGGACTCACAGCAGAGCATCTCAGATCGATACTACGTCGCTCTGTACAGGTAAGCATTACATTTACACTTTCATCCAAAGCTACTTACAAAACGGAGCATTATTCAAACTCAAAGCAGCAACAATCCTGCAGGTACATTACGTCACATGTCACTTGTTAGACGCTTTTATCCAAAGCGACTTACATACTCAATACTGTGGACAATCCCCACAGGAGCACTTTGGGGAGAAGTGTCTCAGGGACACAACGACATGCTGACTGCAGTGGTACTCGAACTTGCTACCCCCTGATTCGAAGTTCAGCGCACCACCACTGAGCCACAGCCTCCCCATTAATCGTTTTAAACCAAGTGCTTCATGCAGACATGTTCTCAACCTTACTGCTGTGACTTCATATTCTCCTTTATGCATTTACCTGGCTATTAAGTGTATTTGAGAGGGACAAATACACTTTGTATATATAGAGCCTTTGCTAAGTCCCGCCCTCGAATATAGACTGACCAATCATAGCATAGGATGGCGTCTAGAGTGTGCGTTAATGAATAAGAACTAATATTAACTAGTCTAAAAGGTGATGAAAACACTTTAATATGAAAAGTCATCATTTCCCTCCTCCTCCTCCTCCTCCTCCTCTCCTCTCCTCCTCCTCCTCCTCCTCCTCAGGAAGCTTCTGGACCCGGTCTTTCTTCCTCTTCTCGTCACAGCATGTTCCTGAACCTCCTCTATAAATCCCTGAAGGCGGACATAGTCGTCCGTCGTGTGAAGGCGTTTGTGAAGCGCCTGCTGCAGGTCAGCGCCGAGCAGAGCGCCTCCTTCACCTGCGGAGCGCTCTCCTCGTGTCCGAAGTGATGAAGAGCAAACCGGCTCTCAAGATCCTGCTGCTGGAGGACGGGGTGAGAGGACCAAAAGACGTGTTTTCTTTGTGCTGTTTCTGTTTGTGTGTAAAGCGTCTTTGAGCACTGGGAAAAGCGCTGTAAAAACTCAGAGCTGGGATTATTTATGTTTTGTTTAAATGTAAGCACAAGGTATACCCAACTCAATTCAAGGCTTTATTGTCATCTACACAGCAGCTACAGTGATACCGTAGATATGGCAATGAACAACTGAGTCACTCCAACAGAGCAACATGAATATAGGACAGGGGGGTCAAACTCAAATACACAGTGGGCCAAAATTTAAAAAAGGGTACTAGTGGAGGGCCGGACTGGTTCAATGTTTATAGCAGAACGTATTGAAATGAACTTATTGCACATATTAAACCTGGAACTAACAAAGCTTAAATGATTGCCTATAAAAACAACATTAAACATTAAATAATCAGTAGCATTCATTTCTTATGGCTCGATCTGCAGCTTCTCCAGAGTCATTTCTTATGATTACATTTCTCCACAGGCCAACAACAGCTTCAACAAAAACTATTTCCCTCAAAGAGAAAACCAAACATGCTCTGTTGTCTCAAGAAAGAAAGTGCAGAAGGAAACATCCATGTGAACTCAGTGTGCTGCTCTGTGATGCTAGCTCAGATACTTGGCATCTCATCTTGGGTGCAAGGTCATCAATGTTTGGGGTCAGGCTCTGAGCTGAGGAGACCCTCAGGATGGAGTGAAGGTGTGCGTGCAATATACCGGAGGGCCAGATCTAATAGTAATTAGAAATTATCCTGCGGGCCGAAATTAAATCCACAAAGGGCCTGATTTGGCCCCCGGGCCTTGAGTTGACATGTGTGGAATAGGACATAGAACAATTAAAATAGTGCAAGAGAATGTTTTGAGATGTGCAAGTAAATACAATTGGTGACCAAATGTCAAACAAAGAAAACCAGAAAATCCAGATTACGTAATTATTCCTTTTTGTAAAATCGTAAATACAACATAAGTGTCAGAGATTTGATTTTCAGTCGTTAAAATATAGATTAAAATGTGAACAAATGAATAGTTAATTTATTTTTCTTATTCTCCTCCTGGTGTGTCTCAATCTCAGCGATACTTGAAGTGATTTGTTTTTTAGTAAATTATACATTTTAGCATCTCTTCCTGTTGTGTTCCCTCAGGACGGGGATGAGGAGGCGTTCAAAGACCTCGCTGAGGAAGATGATGAAGAGGAGCGCTTTGTGGACGCAGTCAAACAAGAGGAAGAAGCGAGTGTAGAACCAAAGGAGGAAGAAGCGAGTGCAGAGCCACCGGAGGTGAAGCCCAGTGCATCATGGGTACATCACCAGAACCTGGAAGGTGTGTGAGAGAGGGTTATGATCATAAACTACATTTGTGTTATAGTGATTTATGTGTGGGAGAGAAACACAGGGATTTGAGCCTCTGCAGACCATTTACATGCACTAAAACCAATAGATACACTACAGGGAAGGGAAGACCCCCAAAAAGCAGAATACAGCCCCTTCAATAAAACAGATGTGGATGAAAATGATGACTTTTCTCAGGTGTAAAATCTCTCCAAGAACAAAAAACATATTCTTAAAATGTTATATTTTTTCTGTGGTTTCTTGGATGTTCCTTGTTGTTGTTGTTGTTCTTTAATATGGATGTTGATGTTTCCAGGAGGAAAGAGCATCCAGAGCTACGACCCGCTGCACAGAAACCCGTTGTTCTGCGGCGCCGACCGCACGACTCTGTGGGAGCTGCAGAGGGTGAGGAGCACTAAATAAATCACAATAAAAACTAAGTGATTTTGTGAGACTTTTAACATTTTTAGAAAATATAGTATGACATTAATATTGCTTGGATAGATGGAAACGTTGATATTGCATCATACTATAAAAACAAGTTGTATTAACCATCTAAATATCATGCACAGCGACATTTGAATGAGTTATTTAATTAGGGTGTCTTACATCATCTGTCCAGCAGGGACAACAGATGAGAAACACATGGCTTGATTAGACAGAAACACAATTAGAGCCAAACAGCTTCTCCATGTTCACTTTGAGATCCTCATCATGAGATCATTTGACTTTGTGAATGTGTGATGTGATTTCACACTTTAACACATTTAACTATTTTCTGTTTGTCTCGTCTCCCTGCAGCTCGCCGCTCACTTCCATCCGTCCGTGTCGCTGTTTGCAAAAACCATCCTGGAGGTAAAACCTTTACACTTAAAGTCACAACTTCTGTTTGCATTTAGATTATGTTACTATTTCTTTATAAATGTTTCTGTTGGACAAATCTCACTGGTCACCGGTTTGAGCTTCAGTCTCAGGATCCATGTATTTCTGATCCTCTCCAGAATGGAAGTAGTCATCACATACAGAATAGCTTATATATCAAAATCTGAAAAAATCTGACTTTTTCTAAAATCTAAAAATTCTAACTGTCTCTCAAATCCTGACTTTTTCTCCAAATACTGACTTTTTCTCAAAATGTTGGCTTATTTCTCAAAATCTCAAAATTCTGACTTTCTCAAAATCATGAATTTTTCTCAAGTTTTTTAAATTATGACTTTTTTCTCAAAATCACAAAATTATGACTTTTTCTCCAAATCCTGACTTTTTCTCAAAATTCTGACTTTTTCTCAAAAATACTGACTTTTTCCTCAAAATCACAAAATTATGACTTTTTCTCCAAATCCTGACCTTTTCTCAAAATACTGACTTTTTCTCAAAATACTGATTTTTTCTCAAAATGTTGGCTTATTTCTCAAAATCTCAAAATTCTGACTTTCTCAAAATCATGAATTTTTCTCAAGTTTTTTAAATTATGACTTTTTCTCAAATTATTACTTTTTCTCAAAATCACAAATTATGACTTTTTCTCAAAATCACAAAATACTGACTTTTTCTCAAAATTATGACTTTTCTCAAAATACTGACTTTTTCTCCAAATACTGACTTTTTTTCTCAAAATGTCTTATTTCTCAAAATCTAAAAATTCTGACTTTCTCAAAATCATGAATTTTCTCAAGTTTTTTAAATTATGACTTTTTCTCAAAATGACTTTTTCTCAAAATGTTAATAATCCCTGGTCACCGGCTTGAGCTTCAATCTCAGGATCCATGTACTCTGATCCTCTCCAGAATGGAAGTAGTCATCACATACAGAGCATCAACTAGTTCCTGAACAGTGTCCTTCACATGCTGATATCCAAGAGAGGGAGTTACACAGTCACAAGATGGAGGAATAGAAAGCAGTATTCAATGTTTACTTCAGATTAGCTCCACGTCAGAAATGAGCATGCTTGTCATATGTCTATCTCCATAGAGGCTGAATCATCATGTTAATCACATAGCTATCATATGCCTCAAACAGTCCTGATGCTCTTCTAGGTAATCATACATCCTGTCATGTTCACAGCTACAGTTGGGATACCTTTGATATCATGTGGACTCTGATACTGATAGAGGACATTCAGAATCTTCCCAACAGTTTCCTCTATGAATTGTTTCCTCGTTGTTTCCTCAGGGCGGCTCCATCCTCTACTCCGGAGACCCTCTGCAGGACTTCACTCTGATCCGGTTCCTCGACGCTTCGTCTTCAGAAACCCAAAACAGATGAAGGGAAAACGTAATAATAATAACAATATATTCAATTCAATTCAAAGGTTGTATTGTCATGTAAGCTACAGGGTAGAAATGGCAATGACATCCTTCTGACCTGAGCTCCTCCAACAAGGCAACATATATAATAAAATACAAATAAGAAATAGTGTAAGAAGTCTATATACATGTCAATAGAATATGATGTGTACAAGAACAGAATATGAAATTAAATAATGTACATTAAGACGAAATTAAATACGGTTTATTGCGGTGATAAGTATTTAGATAAATAAGTAGATTGCACTCATTACAGTTTATATCCTTAAAACACAAACATACATGCAGATTAAAGCATTCAACTAAAGCAGACAATCTCATTCATCAAATTGTGTTATTATTATGAATTGCCAGAATTAATTAGAAGTGTTAAAAATATTAATATCTGGATTTATTTGCTCTCAGAAAACACAGATTCTTCCGCGCTGACGCCCAAACAGAGATTCCCTCTCAAATCTGTTCCAGGTGAGTTTTTGAAGAGTTGAAGTTAATTGTTTTATTTCACCTCATTAACAGTTGTCTGTAGTTTATTTATTTTTGTATTAAAACAACTTTTTCTCTCTCAGTGAACTGTGAGGAGTTCCTGACTAAAGAGGAGAGCCAGATCCCCGTCGATGAAATCTTCTTCCATCGGTGAGTTGGGAACTATTTATAACCTCATGATTGAAGCTTTTATTCCTCTAATTGTCTTCACACAATTTACTTTATTTATACCTTTTGGGAAATTCAGGTAGCGAACCCATTTCTATAAATATAATATTTAGCTGCAAATAGAAATGCAATATTATCTAAAAAGAATCATGAAGAAGTAAAGGGAACACCATGCAGGGGTTTTATTCCCTTTTAACGTGTATTGTACTCCTCAAACACCAAAGAAAATGTGCTTATAAATAACTAAATCTGACAATAAATTCACATATAAAACTCTAAAATAAAAAAATGACATTAAAATCATATTTAAAAACTCTAAAAAATAAATAATAATACATTACATTTCATTTAGCTGACGCTTTTATCCAAAGCGACTTACAATGACCGATTACAGGGACATCCTCCCTGAAGTAACTAAGGGCTAAGTGCCTTACACTAGTGGTGGTGTTCCTGGTGGGATTTGAACTCACAACCTTCCGATCTTCAGCCCACCTCACTATCCATTAGACCACCACTACCCTTTAATAATTAAAATAAACTCAAATGTTAACGCTGTAAAATGTAAAGAAATGACAATACTCACTTGACCTTCCTCTCGTGAGTTTTAGTTAGTGAGAATATTTTACTGTATTTTTGACGTTTTTTTAATGTTTTTATTGACTTTTTGTTCCCCAGTTTCTTCAGGAAGCGTCACCAGGAGAAGCAGCTGAAGATCCGCCGGCCTCGAGGAGACGGAGACAACGAGAGCGTGGAGGACGTGGACGACGACGAGTTTGAGAAAATGCTCGGTGAGACAAACACTTAATGAAGATGTGATGGAAGTCGTTTAAAGGTCACCTATTCTGCAAAATCCACTTCTTCATGTCTCTTCTACATCAACACGTGTCATTAGCCAATCAGCAACCAAGGTAACCCCCCCCCCCCCCCCCTATCACCTGAATCTCCTCCTAGAGCACTATTGAGTTCTTTGTAACCAAATCTCTCTCAGAGGGGCGTGGGAGGGGCTCCTTATTTTCATCTAAAGTAACAGACAGAGAATCAGCACTTTGGAAACAGGGCTGAAACAGAGGGGATTATGGGTAATGCTGCAATGATCTGTTTGGTGTTTCAGCCAATCAGAGACAGGCTCTGTATATATCTGAGACCTGTGTATATTGATGATAAACAGGATGATAGGGACCTTTAAGCTGAGGCACTGCAGATACATTTCACCTGTTGCAATGAAATAGTTGCACTAACAGGAATAGTAAACATTGAAACTCTCTACTTCTCATTGTCCCTTTTTAAATTGTTTGATGTGCATCTTATACGATGTTCATGAACTTTAAACATAAACAGAAGGGATGTTTCGTAACAGAGTGGGACATAACGGTCAAACAAACAAGAAATTACATATATTTGGTAATTACACCAAGCAACCTTTTTCTTTTGGTGATAGAACTGGCTATCGGCTCCAGACGATGCTTTTAATTACAATATTTGAGAATAATTGTATTACAAAATAAATTTAAAATGACAATTATTTTAGTTTGTTTTTCATTAATGCAACTCCAATTTATTTAAAATATATATATGTATACTTAAATACCTTTTTACCTATACTTTAATCTGGTGTGTGTAATTTGTATTCTATCTTTCTCATCTGAACAGACTCCTGCGAGGGAGACTCGTACTTCACGGAGATGGCTGACGATGATCTGGACTTCGCAGGGTGAGCTCTTCCAACAACATGCACAGCACTGCAGAAATAACACTATACAGTACCATTTGTGTTTATTCTTTGAGGCTGAAATGCTCTCTGAGTTGGTTTGTGTCCGTTTGTTTGAGCGATCTTTATTTGTAAATGTATTGAGTTCTTAATTTTAAAATATTTTTATTTAGAAAACGGGAAAACATGAATCAGGCTTTTTATCACCTTTATACAATTCATTGATCATGATATATATGTTCATTCTTTTTTAATATATATTTACAAACACATACCTCATTAAATTACACACACAGATATGTTTCGTCCTTTAAAAAATATTTTTAATATTTAAATTAAATAATAATAAAGAAATTGTGATATAAATATCTAAATAAAAAGATAATAAGAAAACACCAACACACTTGTCTGTTATTTGTTTAACCTTAGGGACTGATTTGATCATTCTCTTCTCTGTGTCAGTAATGTGAAAGCCAAGAAGAAGAAGAAGAAGGATGCGGAGGCGTCGGACTCGGAGGACGACTCTGACGCGGACCTGGACGACGAGGAGGTTTCTCTGGGCTCCATGGACGAGGAAGACTTCGGAGACGAGCTGGAGGAAGAGGGGGGGACCTTCATGGATCCCGACGGGGGAGGAGAGGATGACGACGATGAAGAAGGTGAGGCAACGTTTCTGGGAGTGGCTGGGAATTACATCTCGTTTTCTAGACGCGATACACTTTTTCGTAGTAGACGTTTCTGGGAGTGTCTGTGAATTACATCTCCATTCTAGACGCAATGTCGCGATAAACTTGGTGTGTTTCTCAATGTCAAGTAAAGCTGGTTCAGAGCCACTATTTCAAGGATGCTACGTCATCGAGTGCCGCCGAAGTACTGTTCCAATCTCCAGCATACTTGGATTTCTACCGAGCCCGGCGTACTTCGTAGCGACAAATTTCGAGGCTGCACATGAGTAGACTCCGCGGTCTTAAAATCCCCACAATGCTTTGCGCACGGACCAATTTCCCCAAATCTGTGGCGGAAGATGTAAGGGGCGGGGCTCTCATATGACGCCACACCTGCACACTTGCTAGCCTGTTCCACTCTTTGTTTTCGAATGTCAGGAAGTATTCTTGCCTCGCTTCTGAAGCAAGATGCTCAGCAGACATGTGCTACCAAGCAAGCGTAGACTCGCGATTGAGAAACACCCTTGGTGTGATGTGAGAAAATATTGATAAAAAGTCATAGTATAGTGTGTCCGAGAGAAAAGTTTTGGTTGAGTTTGTTAAGGGTCATAGTGTAGTATGTCAAAGAAAAAATGACGTAAAAAGTTTGTCAAAGAAATCTGAAAAGTCATAGTATAGTATGTCAAAAATGTTAAAAACACTTGTTGAGAATGTCAACACATCAACAAATACATTTAAAAAAAGGTCATAGTAGTACGTGGGGAAATAAATGAAAAAACACGTGGTGACGTTTTTCAGAAAAATGAAATACCACAACGTTTTGGGGGAAAGTGCTTATGTAATCGTATAGTATGTGGAAAACAAATCAAAGAAAGAAGTAATGATAGTTGCAAATTGAGAAAAATGTCAGTACTATAGTAGGTGAAAAAAAAAATCAGTATACCATGTCATAAATATCAGAAAAAAAGTCATGGTAAAGGTTATTGGAAGTTTCTGAAAAACGGTTATAGTATGTTGAAAATGTAAAAAAGGAAAGAGACATATTAAAGTGTGTCTAAAAAGCAGTGGCGAGCCGTGATTTTATACCTAGGCCCTCTGACCCCCACCCTTCCCTCGAGAAAAAAAAGTTATTACGTCACAGCGTATACTTCAGCGGAATATCAAAACAACGGCCCAGGGTGCAAAAACGCATCAATGACAGCGACCCTCTACCACACAAAACAACACCTGGGAACCCAATTTGTGTTTTTGACATTGAAAATGATATTGCATTGTGTTTGTTACTTTCGTTGCAGTTGTATGTCTTCAGTGTAATTTGGCATGCTTTATTTTGAAGGCGAGTTTACGCTGTTGACAGGAAGTTGTTGTTGCTATGGAAACAAGAAAAGCTTCACAGCGTGCGGAACTTGTCATAAAGTCCGCGATAATAAAACCCACCCATTTAGAGGGAAGATATGATTGGTCAATTGTACTGTCATTTGACATTACTCTCTTGTTCAGTTACTATAGCGACCCCTCTGTGAATTCACAGCAGGACCAATCAGCTCCTGTCTTCACCTCGCAGAGACGAGCTTCTTTCATTTAACCCTTCACATTCAAACAGAAACTGAATAGGCAGATTTGAAGGATTTATTTCTTTGGAAATGTTCATTTAAATACAATTAAATCAAGTTATTTTGGTAAAACTAATGAAAAATATAACTAAAAAAAAATTTAAAAAAAATATATTTAAAAAAGATATATATTTTTTAATGTTTTTAAATATTATTTTGTAGAATATCTAGAGGGCCCTGACGGCTCGCCACTGCTGAAAAGGTTTAGCATGTCGAACATTTCTAAAAGAAAGGTCATAGAGTATTTCAGATAAAATATAGTATAGTATGTGGTCTGAAAACACTCGTAGTATTGTAATAAAAACAAACAAAATACATGAATATTTGCCATTTGTCATTGATCGTTTTCTTCTTTGTCTTTCTTCAGTTCCCGAGCTGGAGGAGATGCATTTGGTGGTGAGTACAAGTCTACTAACACATCAAATACTTCCTCAAATACTTCCTCAAATGTGGTGACTCTCTACATTTCTGATTGAATAATGAAAGTGTTCTCCTGTCTGCAGATTCAGACGATGAGATGGAAGTTCCTGATATCACTCCTCTTCTCAAGAAGGGGAAGCGGAAATCCTCCGAGGAGCCGGACTCTTCTTTAGGTTCGTTATAAATAAACATCTCAAAAATAGAAATAGAAATAGGGATGCTCCGAACAGGGTTTTTGGGGCCGATCGCCGAATCAGTATCGGCCGATACCGACCGATCGCGCGATCCGATCGAGTGGGCGGGGCCTATGGGGACCTTCCATTTAAAGTGATGTTTAAAACTCAGTTAATGCTCATTCACTGGAGCTTTCACAAACAACAACCAACATCATTATTACATTCAGATGAAGTTCATTATTCAAGTTTCCATTAACTTGGGAGAAGAACACCGGGAGAAATGAGAGGAAGCGCTCTCTTTTTCGCTATTTTACTGTCATTTTCGGACACCTTAAAATACCAAGCCTCCAGGAAGTGCGCCGGACTCTGATGAAAATATTCGTGTGTCCAAACGGCGGTACTACACTTTCCGTATCAGTCCGTGACGCAGTGGCGTAGCTGTGGGTGGGCCTGGGCCCACCCACATGCACGTCTGGCCCACCCACAGCCAATCAGCGCGTTATAGCGCAGAGCCGGGAAGCCCAGAAGGAAGTGCCACAAACTGCAGTTCCTCTAGTGGCCAACAGGGGATGGATGCAGAAAGGAGCAATTCCCATAGACCCCCATGTTAAAATGCCCAACTTTACAGCAGAAATAAACATGTTTCTAGCTGGTTCCAATCAAACTTATTCTGGATATAGTTAGATTCCACCTTCATGACAATGGAATAGGGAGTGCATTTTTTACCGTGAGTAAATTAGTAAGTAAAGTAGGTTTTGCCGTGGAGTTAACGAAAGTCTTATTTCTTCTTGAGGTCTGCAGTGAAGCGTGTACACATTTGCTGAATATGAAAACTCTCAGTGTCTGCCCACTGTGCGACTGTCAAGGATAAACAACCTGTGGCCGCCGAGCCAGTCATGTGTAGGGATGGTACCGAGCCCCAGGGCTGAATTATTAAAGACCGTGGTACCTTAAGCTCCGACGTTATCGGTCGGCACTGGAGACATCTAAAAAATATATCTCATATGTATTATTGCTACATTGCTTTCGTTACCAAAAGTGCAATAAGAGTATAGCATGTCAGGGCGGTAACACGAGCAATTTGTCTAAACATCTGTAAAAGTGCTCCACATCTAGACGGAGGAATGCACCGGGTTCGACTGTCTTTCGAGTAGCTCTGTAGCCCCGTCTACGAGTAACGTTTCCACGTCAGGTGTTATGTATGCTAGCAGCAACACACGGAGTTAACTCAATTATACAAACATGGGTTAAAGATTAGAGGTAATTTAGAGTTATTTATTTTGTTAAAGTTTCAGCTATTCTGTTCACAGTTCTGTCATCACATTATTTAATACGATTTGTTAAAAAACTGTTGTTTCTTTTGATGTGAAATATTATGTATTTAATTAAAATAAAAAGCAATGATAGTTTTGTTCACAATTTGTGTTAGTTAGTTTTCCTTATTTTTTTCTCAAAAAAAAAAGATAAAAGTACCGTTAAAGCCGTGCCTATGTTTTTGTTTCACTGCTAGTTTATGCTTATGTTCAATTAGTGCATTACAAAATCATTAAAATCATTAATGAAGTTTCAGCTCAGACCCCACGCTTAATAAGTCTCCCCCTGGCCCACCTACATTTCTCCAGGCCCACCCACACAATAATTCCTGGCTACGCCACTGCCGTGACGTCACCCGGCCCAGAAAGACTTTTCCCCATTGACTAACATGGGAAAGAAACGTCTGTAAATCAGCGGATAATTTTTTTTAAACTAAATCAACTTCCCAGTATGACTATGTTATAGCCCTTATTAGAATCATTCGGTCCTTAAAGTTCTAAAATGCACTAAAAGCCGAATCTAGATTTATTTTCTCTCTCCATCATTCCACTGAGCCGAGAGTGGGAGCTCGGGGGGCGGGGCTTAAGGGGCGCATGCTCTGTGAGTGCACATACGGGTTCTTCTGCTCTGACAGCTAGGCATGCTGGGTAATCTGTGACGTTTCTCTCTCTCAAAAGTTGGGCCATTTTGTCCTCATGCCAATGAGCAGCTCTCATAGGAAAGAACGAGACTCCGCCTCCAATGCTGTATCCAGTTCTTATTATACATCCATGAACATACTGCCAGACCGGTGAAGCCATTTTGGCGAGCTTGTGTTGCCGCGCACAGAGAAAAGTGTCATGTATTTTACGTCATGTGACCTGCTCATATAAATATAAAATGTGCTTTAGTTTGAAAGCGGATGATGTTCAAGCTGCTCTTATTGTGAAAAATGTGAGTTCATGTTTTTGTTTCTTCTCTCCTTTCAGGTCCAAAGCAGGGGAAGAGGAAGAAGGGAAAGAAAGACACGGCCATGTTTGCTTCTGCAGAAGAGGTACGTTTGTTATGTTACATATAAATAAAGATTTAGATCAAACCAAGACGAACAAATAGAGCAGATCTTATCAAGATTCAAGGCTTTATTGTCATGTGCACATAGAGCGGAGCAGGGATGCCGTATATCCCTGAAGGAGCTGCTGGTTCCCTCGACTAAAAAGCAACAGGATTTCTCCATAGGATTTAGGAAAATTGTAAAAAATAAGATCTGTGGAAAACGAACCTGTTTGATAAATGCACGTTTTGTTCAGCCGGATAATCTCCACATCTCTACCCTACTTTTATAATGTTCTAATCATAAATCTAGTCGCTAGAAGCAAATGCTAACGTTATGCTATAAAGGAACTACAGTCGAGTACAGCAGCACGACTTCAACGTCACGCCAACTTCAGATCCATATTCAAACATACAGATTCTAAATGGTACGAGTTGAAGCGTTTGTTTGAACAGTCTGCAGGAGGCAGGGACTTGCTTTCAAGCAGAACAGGGCAGACTAACTTAGAGGAGTGTTTACGTATTCGGTGTAATGACGTACAACGTCCTCCACGACTTCTGTAGTCCTATTCAGCCACTTGGTAACAACCATCGTTTTTCAGACACGTCAACTCTTCAGAAATCACCAGAGGGGTCACTGCTGATGGATTTAATGTCACAGAACAAAACGTGATCCGTCTCTTCAATGCGTCTCAACCACAGACCTTATTTACAGATTATCCAAAACCCTATAGAGAGATCCCATTGGCTCTGAGACGAGGAACAGGAAGTGGTGAAATGCTGACTCACTTCCTGGTTTTAGGCGCGTCACTGCACCACTCTATCAGCTTCAGTGTAGATATGTCAATGAACAACTAAAGTCCTCCAACAGAGCAACATGAATATATATAGGACATAAAACTAATAAACAGATAAAATAGTGCAAGAGAATGTTTGGAGATGTGCAAGTAAATACAAATAGTGCAAGAAGAGTCTATCCAAGTAAAGGGAATATGATATATTAGATCAATAATTAGCAAACAGATCAGTAAAAGGTTCAATAGTCTTATGGCCTGTGGGATGAAACTAATCAATAATCTTTCTCGTTTGTATATCTGTATTTTAATGACTTGATCCTTGTTCCCAGTTCGGCTCCATGCTGGACGAGAACGCCGGATCCAAGTTTGACAACACCGGCCTGAACGCCATGGCCAACAGCGACAAAGCAGGTAAGATCACCTGAGAGACAAAGCTCTCACAGCAATAAGAGTTAGTTCAGGGACAGGATGTTTGTAAGTGTACGTCAGCTTATATGTTTGTATATAGTTTCTTAACACTCAGGTGTGGAGAGCTAAAACGTAAAATCTCTATAACATAGCAAATAACTTGCACAATGACTTAAAGGACAATCATTGATCAAGTAAGGGGTGGGACTTAATAAGCATTTGCTTCATCCTACTCCCTTTCGGACACATATGATTTATTTATTTTGATTTTTAATTATTATTATTAATATGAAGATTTTTTTGTTGTTGAATATATAAATATTATCGTGAATGTGGATAAATACTGTTTTTTCACATTTGTTATTTTTATTTGTTATTTTTAATCTGTTCGAAATAAAGATTGAAAAATGAATAAACGATATGGATAATTATGAGAACAGGAAAAAGAGACATGATGGTTGTTTTTATTCAGTCAGCTGGATACCAGCCAGATTTATTAACTTCTCCACAGAGAAACAAGTCAGCTTTAACACAGAAGACTGTAGCTATTATATATATATTATATGATTCATGTTGGGCTCAAAGTCTCACATTTGATGCTATTAGATATTTAAATGACGGGTAATGATGGATCATGACGGAAAACAAGAATCAAAAGCATCCACCGTGTGTTTGAACTTAAAACCTCCTCAATGAGAAGGTAACCGTTCAGCCAAGTAAAGATAGTATATTATGTAAGCCTGAAAAACTATTAAAACATTTTGTTTTCCTGGCACAAAGATGGGATAAATAAAACTGTAAATCTGCAAAGTTGTCACTCTAAACATCGGCAGAGAAATTGACATTGGTGCATCTGTACTTTAATCATTTGTATAAATAGCTTCAGCTTAAGTTGAAATCTCCGTCACATCAGATCCATGAAACGTTGTTGTGTTTCCTGTCTTTCCTCACTTCCTGTTTGTCCCTCAGGTCTGAAGCAGTTGAAGTGGGAGGCGAACAGAGACGACTGGATGCAGGACCGCGACGCCAAGACCATGAGGAAGAAGAAGACCATGTTCAACAAGAACAAGAAGTCGTTCGGTCGCCCGCGGACGGGAAAGACGTTCGGGAAGAGGAAGTAGTAGCAGCTGTCGTGAGATCGTGGAGGTTTTTTTTTAATTGGAGGATGTCCTCAGTCCTGATTGGCCGACCAGGCGGCGAGGTCTTTCTCTCGGACACCGTAGACCCCCGCCCACTCGTTGGACTGGTAGTAAACTGGGAGGAAACAGAGGAGACATGTTTGTTTTTCTGTGAAGAGACCCTGTGGACGCTTTTAACAGATTTCTTCTACGGGAATTCAAGTTATTAAACTTTTCTCCATCTGAGGCTTCTGATGAATACATGAAATGTCATTGCCTAGTATGTCGTCAAAACACATGCCACCCTGTACATCTACAGGTATTAGAGTTATTACCCTTTTCTGAAGCGTGATTATACGAGTTATTTTGTAAACGTGTAAAGTGCCCATTTCTTCAATCCTGATTATTAAACATTTAAATGGGTTTTTGTCTTTTCTCCATCCATGAGGCTGCTGTCCTAAAATCTAATGCTATAGTAGGGTGTAAACGTTAAGTCAAAAAGTACTTTTCAACTACTGATAATACACAAAATACATGTATCCTGAAAAGGGTTATAGCATAGTATAACCCCCGCCCACTCGTTGGAACGACCAGGAGACCTGTTAATGTTTTTAGAAAGGACCTTGTTTTTCATGGACGCATTTAACAGATTTCATCTACAGGAATTTAAGTTATTAACCTTTTCTGAAGCGTGATTATACGAGTTACTTTGTAATCTAAAGTGCCCATTTCTTCAGTCCTGATTATTAAACATTTAAATGGGTTTTTGTTGTCTTTTCTCCATCCATGAGGCTGCAATCATAAACTGGGACTGACTTACCATCTCACGCTATAGTAGGTAGGTTGTAAACGTTAGTCAAACTTTTCAACTACTGATTAGGGATGCACGACATTGTGATATTTTCTTCCCCTGCGATATGAAGATATGAAAAAATACAGGAATTGAAGAAAAGACAGTTTTTTTTGTCCGCAAACCATCCTTTCTTCAACTTTAATGCTTTACAATTGGTATTTTTCTAACTATATTTAACCGGATGAAGGATTTTAGTCACGGACGTCTGGATCTTAAGTTATCAGAGCAACAAGCTGAGCTCGGTTATCCTGCTGTGATCTGATCAAGAATGGTTGTGATTGGTGGTTTGCTATGCATGTCACTCAAGTACCCCTGACATGAGAGCCGCACGAGTTTTCCTTTGTAGCAAGCAGCAAAAGAATTGTAACATGGCGTGTTTGAGTTAATTTGCCTACTTAATATCCTAAAAACTAAAAAAATATATATATATATAAAAAAAGAAAATTGCACGTCCTGCGATGTGCAGCCTACTACTGATAATGATAGAGAAAATGCATATGTCCTGAAAAAGTCATAGTATGAGAAAAAAAATCATAGTATAGTTTGACGCCGAAAAAAGTGAAAATATTTTTGTATAGTTTGTAGTAAAACATTTTTAAAATAACAGTATAGTGTGTCTTTAACAATACACAAAAAAAAAGTCATAGTAAAGTATGTTACAAAACTTTATAAACGATAAAATGTCGTCACATTTTTTAAAGGTCACCTATCATGCTATTTTTAGGCAATAGCATAGGTCTCAGATATATACAAATATATAAAAAACATGTCTATGAAGTGTTTTGCTCAAAATACCAAACATATCACCCATTCTAGCCATGCCTCATATCCCTCTATTTCACTTCCTGTTTCTAAAGTGCTGATTTGGGGTATAAAGCTTTAAAAAATAAGAAGGAGGGGCTGAGCTCATGCGGGACCCTGCAGCTACCGTCTAAACTAAATGCTGCCGTGATGAAACGCCATATCATGGATTATCAAGGATTCTCTCTGAAACAGTATGGAGCTCAAAGGCTTTCTCTCTTGCCGGTTATACCACAAGGTGAGTTCCTTTTTATGTCCTGCTTCTTCACACACATGCTCTCCAGTACAGGTTAGCTCTGAGTGTTAGCGATGCTAATGTAAACACCGACCATATTACGTCCAAAACAGTCGGGCATTGTTTCTGATAGCAACGTTTCTGATAGTGCCGTGGGTCCACATTTCAGATATTACGTCATATCGGACGCAAATCTGGATCAGCTCGTGTAGCCCCGTTTTTTAGAGATTTGGGTACGGAGGAAAAGAGAGAGGGTTTTATTATCTGATGCTGCGTGAGTTCCCTGACACACCGGGGACACATGTTTATGTAGAAAAGACATCAAAAAGTGTATTTTGCATGATAGGTCCCCTTTAACACTAGAACCGCCAGAGATTTTTTATACCTAAAACCGCCACCTGGGTCAAATTGACCCGCTATTAGAATGCATTGATTTTCAAGGTAAAATGTTCTTTTATTGAACAGTGAGTTTTGATCGCACAGGCATGAAACGTATACCAATATAATCTGTGGACTCTCAGGGCTCGACATTATAAAGGCCCGCTGGGCAGGAAGCATTATTTAGACACCGCGGCCAGCATAACGTACTTTCAACTCGCCCCACAGCTGTTTGCTGCGGAGCGCAGTGCGAGCAGTCTCCCGTGAGCGGGAGCGCACTCCTTCACTACAGACTGTCTCTATCTCTCTCTCTCTATCTATAACTATCAATATATCTATCCATCTATCTCTCTCTCTCTCTCAATCTATCTCTCAATCTATAAAGAGGAACCGCAGTAGACAAAAGGCGTTGCTATAGCAACACGTCATGTTTATATGAAAAGGGGTGGGGTCAATATGACCCGCTTGGCGGAAATAGGTATAAATGGCAATTTTTTGGGCGATTTCTTCAATCTGACTTCATATTGACCATTTTTAACAACATAGGGTGCTACATAACACAATTTCAGGAAAAGTCACGGACTGGAAGACTTTAATATTTTATTGAAAAAAAGTTACACACAATAAAAAACAGCTCTGGGTCAAATTGACCCGATTGGCGGTTCTAGTGTTAAATAAAGTCATAATATAGGAATGCCGTGAAATCCGTGACAGAAGCCAATAGTTGGAGTATAGTTTGTTGTACATTTTTTTTTAAATAACAGTAACGACTATCTTTAACAAACCACGGAGGAAAAGTCATAGTATAGTATGTTGTAAAAAGACTGCTCACCTTCCAGAACGGACGGTAGCCTCCTGTTCATGGTGCTCCTGAAATCTGCACATTATGGGAGTAAACAGGATGTTTAAGCCACTTTTAAAGTCACTCAACACAACTTTAAGTATTCTGTAGTTCCCTAAGATACTACTTTAAATGTGTATTAATATAAGAACAGGAAAAATTCGAGATGAAGGTTGTTTTTATCAACTGGAGTGCACTTTAATTCAGGACAGGCTTTCTTTAAGTGTACGTTGGCTTATATTAAAAATCTTATATGCTAGTTTTTATCTTGTATGTTTGTATGTAGTTTCTTAACACTCAGTTGTGGAGAGCTGAAATGTTAGAATTTCATTGTACAGTCCAACTGCCTGTTATACCTTATATATATGACGATGAACAGATATCTTGAATCTCTATAACATAGCGACTAAACGATATGGATAATTAAGCTCTTTGTATTATTAGGAGAACAGGAAAAAGACGAGATGAAGGTTGTTTTAAAGTCACTCAACACAGCTTTAAGTATTCTCAAGTTCCCTAAGACACATCTTTAAATAAATAAATCTCCGTCTGATACCCTGACTGCCGTTCATCTTGTGGAACAGGCCGTACGCCCCGCAGACGCCGAGCAGCTCCACCACGATCACTCCTTTCATCAGAGTCTTAGCCAGGGAGGCTGGGTTAGGAGGCATCTGAGAGAAAACACAAAGATACACACTTAGTATACATATAATATATTTAAAAGGAATAAAGGTATTCTGATTCTGAACATGGAAGCTGGTAAAAATAGTTTTTCATAGAGGCATCTGGGGAGAAAACGAGGGGTTACGTATGGTAACCCTTGTTATATAAACACAGGCTCCGCCCTCTACTGGACTCTATGGGTACTCCCCTTGATCATATCATGCAAGCATTCATCCACTGAGACTTCTATAGACGTAGCCGGCCCCGGGGCGGGCCTGCCTGAATGCGCGCGCACCTCACGCATAAAAGGAGGCCTCGCCTCCTGACTGTCATCCTACACCTCTCTTCAGCAAGCAGCATAGCACAGACAGGGCCCCCGAGTAGAGGGCTCCGCCTGTGTTTATATAACAGGGTTACCATACGTAACCCCTCGTTATATCTCTCACACGCTGTGGTCCCAAAACAACACTGTTCCATCTCACTGTCTCTGACCGGCTTTCTGGTTATCAGCCGCTGCGCCTCACTCACCTTTCCCTCGGTCGTAACCGTGGAGAAGTTGGGGCTGCGGCTGACAGAGCACACTCTGACGCGCTTACCTCGCGAAGGTGTGCTCGGAAAACAGCGCTGAGGGCTCCTACCCTCGTATGGGCTCACTATGCACCACCTCTCCCGAGCCCCTAAGGAGCACGGGGAGAGCGCAAGTGCCCCATGTCCCACACTCAGACACGCTCACCTCGTGAAGAGCGTGTATGGACTATGACGTGGAGGGCTCCCCCCTCCTGCCCTAAAGCAGGGGGAAAGAGTCCTCCAGCCCCGTATGGGCCCAGTGCGCGCCACGTCCCCCGGGACCCCGGGGAAACGTAAGCACATTACGCCCGGGGAGGGGGTCAGATGCCCACTGACCCACAGCCCCCCTCCCTCCTCACCAGTCCTGTGTTGCCCCAGCAAGCACAGACGATGAAAAGGAGCCAGACATGTCCAAGAGATAAAACTTTATGAAGAGGCCTGGCGTTGACCAAGACGCCGCCGTGCATATGTCCTCCACACTCACGCCGTTAAATAAGGCTGTTGACACAGCCATGGCTTGTGTAGAGTGTGCACGGACCCCCGTGGGGAAGGCTCTCAGCTATGGGGCCCCAGCGATAAAGCTGTGGTACTCTCTGGTGACCCGTCCCGCCGCAAAACTCCCCGCGAAGGGAAGCTCTGCCCATGGGGGGTCGATACAGAAAGGGCAGACTCTCTACTGAGGTCCTTGAACGCACCGCAGTTTTTACACTTGGCGTTATGTGTTTCCTAACCCTGCTACGCCGGCCATAATGTCCCTGTACCCGCATAGCGCGGTTTATCACTCTCCCGCGCATGCCCACTAGCTGCCTCCTTTACTGGAGTTACAACCGGGGCAGCGAGTGGGGAATCTGTACGGTCAACATTATGTGGCAGTGTGGGTGTGTGGAAAGAAAAGACACTCAGACTGGGATACAAGCAATCTCTTTTATTCACATGAAAAGACGATTGTGTCAACACAGTGGGGTCAAATTTTTATTTAACGAAGATAAAAAAGCATTGAGATAAAATCTCATTTTAAATGCTGACCTGGTCAAGAAGGCAGCAACGTTACACCACATACATATAAAATACAGAGAACATAACTAAGAAAACAAACGACGAAAAAGCAGTCACTACATTGTGCACATTGGACTGTAAGAAAGGTACACTACTTGTTACTGCAGAGCAGTAAGACTTCAGACAACTTCAATTTAAAACATGCTATTGAGACAAGTGCCCTCAGTCGTGATTGAGGCTTGACCAAGGACCATAATAAAAAAGACTCCTTTTTCCAGCCTCAGTCCGCACAGCAGGAACCTGGAACCTTATCCAGGCACTGGATCTGAGGTTGTAAGAGTCAAACTGGAGCAAATCTGGCACATATGTAGAGTGGAAGCTTACCTAAAATGGCTTTATACATTAATAAAAACCAATGGCAGTGAGGACCATCCATCCAGTGTGCAATGATGAGTCCTATAGGGTGCATTTGATATATAACGCAGTACAGCATGGTAGAGTGGGACAAGTTTGGCCAAAACAGTGGGACAGGCAAATCTATAGATGGTATCACCGTAGTCCAGGTGGGACAGGAATAATCCAGAGACCAACCTTTTACGGGATGAAATTGAAAAATAACATTTAAGTCTGAAAAGGAAGCCAAGAGTGATTTTAAATTTCTTAGTTAGAACTTCAATATGGTGTTTAAAGTTCAGATTACTGTCCAACCAAAAGCCCACATATTTGTAGGTATCGACAAACTCAACAGAAACGCCATCAAGGGTGTCAATGGAGAGGCAGAGGAGGACGCTGACTTGGGAGCAAAAAGCATTGCTTTGGTTTTCTTACTGTTCAATAGCAGTTTAGAATCAAGAAGCGCATGCTGCAGCGTGATAACATCAGATTTTAAATTGGAAACGGCCATATCCAGAGAAGGAGCACACGAGTATACAATAGTGTCATCAGCATACATATGATAGGTAGAAAATTGCATCTGATTACAAATATTGTTTACATATAATAAAAAGAGCAAGGGCCCCAAAATAGAGCCCTGTGGAACTCCCTTCTCCAAGGTGACAGGGTCAGAGACAGTACTACCCAACCTGACGCATTGAGTACGGTCGGTGAGATAACTCTGAAACCAGCAAATGGCATTATGACCGAAACGAGACACCAACATAACATTAGACATAATAATTAAATAGGGAGGAGGCGGGATTCGCCCTCGCGTCCTGGCCGGAGAAAGCACCTCTCTCCGCCGGGACGCTTCCTCCCGCCGCCAGTCAGCTCCTGGAGGACGGTGCACCCCACCCAGCACCCCGCCGGGTTCGGCCAGCCTGTCCCCGTGAGTGCCGGTACTGGGCCGGTTCTCCGGGACGGACCGCGGAGGCAGAGGGCGCAACGGGAGCCACGGGGCCTCTGTACCGGCGCCTCACTCTCTCTCTCCGCCTTCCCACCACCGGGCGCTCTCTCCCTTGAGGAGGGGCCTGAGGGCGAGCCAGCGGCAGCATGCGGCTGAGCTGCGCCCTCTCTTCCTCCAGGCGACTGAAACGCTGGGTGACCGAGGATATCGACCCGAAGAGCCCTTCCGTGGAAACGGGGGCACCAAGGAGATCATCTCGGTCTTTCCTGGTCAGTGCGGTCAGACCTAGCCACACGTGACGCGACGCCACGGTGGCTAGGGACATCACACGGCCGGCTGCGGTAGCCATACCCTGGACCAGATTATTCATCTGGCCCACGCAGCGGTCCGAGTAATCACTCCCGTCCTCAGGCGGGGGGGCGGGGATGTCCTGCTGAGGGGTAATCAGCGACACTCCCAACACGCCAAGATTACTGGCCGCCGCCGCCATCTGCGCTCCGAGCCTGAACATCTTATCCAGATGCTGGAGCATTTCACGGTCACGCAGCAGCGGGGGCAGGGGCCTTCTCCCCTCTGCCCACCCGGCTGCCTGTGGAAGCAGATGGGCCGCCAGGCTTTCATCCAGGGGGGGCACACCGGGACACTCTGTGTCCGAGTGGCCCTGCACCCTGAGGATTCCAGCCCATGTTGCCACCTGAGCCTTTGTCCTCAGTGGCTGTTGCCACGTCGCCTCCACACACTGCCAGATTTCTGGCAGGGGGGGCGAAACGAAGGCCGGCTGCGCCGGGCCGTAGAAGTCCTGACGTAAGCGGCTCACCGGCCTCGGTGGCAGCGGTGGGGGGAGCGGTAAGCCTACAAGCTCCGCCGCCATAGTCATCACCGCCGGGAAGTCCTGCCGCGCAGACCTGCGCTGCTGGCCTGCCTGGCGGTCGCCGGAAGCATCAGACAGCGAGGTGTTGTCGTCGTCATCGTCGTCGTCGTCGTCGTCGTCTCTCTCCCCGACGAGCGGGCCCGTCCGGTCCGCTGGCATGGCGAACACGAAGGGCACTCCCTCATCGCGGTCTCCGTCTCCACCACATCGAGTTCTGGGTCCTCCATCGGCGAGACGTAACAATCCCCAAACTGCACCAGCCGCTGGCGGCGGCTGAGCCGAGGGATCAAACGGCAGGCGCTGCAGGCTGGAAGCAGGCCCAGGTTGGCCGCCGCGTGGTCGGACCCCAGGCACTTGATACAGTGGCGGTGGAGGTCAGCGCCTGCAATAAAGCCTGGGCACGAAGGGCAGGGTCGTTGCTCCAGTAATGGTGAGTCCATTTTTCTTCTTTATCCGTCTCTCTTCACTCAGTTGTTTTCTCTTGCTTGCTGAAGAGAAAGGGATGACATTCAGGAGGCGAGGCCTCCTTTTATGCGGTGAGTACTTTACTCCACTACTTACTTTTCTGACCACTTTTTACTTTGACTTCTGACATTTCCAAACAGGCTGGTTCCTTTAGTTTGAATGTGTGTTTGGTGGCGTGATCATTATTATTTAGAGTCATTGCGTGCCTATTGATTTGAACACGATCCGTGTATCCATCATTTCCTGGTCTTCTCTAAAGAAGAGGGACCAATGAAAACGTTGTCATGTTGCCGTTGTTCAGCATGGAAACATTCATTAGCTAACAATGACATTATTGTTCTATTAATATAAAGGGAGGTGAGGTACTCTTTAAAACAGCTGCTAGTTATGGGACTTTTTACTTAATTACATTTCAAAGCCCTCTTTACTTTTACTTGAGTAAAGAAGTTTAGTCAGTACTTCTACTTTTAACAGAGTATTTTTAAACACGAGTATCTGTACTTCTACTTGAGTAAAGGATGTACTTTAGCCATCTCTGTGTTTAATAAATATAAAGGAATAAAAGGTATTCTGATTCTGAACATGGAAGCTAGTAAAAAGAGTTTTTCATAAAGAAACTGCTTTTCAGAATCAGAAACAGGTTTACACATACCAGGAATGAGCCTTGGTGTATTTGGTGCAGACATAAAAGACACATACATACATACATACATACATACATACATACATACATACATACATACATACATACATACACAGATACATACATACATACATACACATACATACATACATACATACATACATGGTAAGAAAAGGACGATAAAATAAAACAATGATCAAAAACGTTTTAAAGAACACTATAATAACTTTAAAATATAGCAATATTTACATGACATAAAGATTAAATATAGATATACCCACAAAATAAAAAATGATCAAATCAAATATGAACATGTGCAGTATTGATTTGACCGGTGGAAAGCAGTGCAGGTATAAGAGGTAGATAAAAGTAGTGAATTTACTAAAGTCTGATTTAATTAAGTGTTGATTATATTTCACAAATTAATCCAAATCTATAAAGTAACTAAAGATCTGAATTGAAGTGGAGTAGAAGTACAAAGCAGCAAACTCAAATAAAGTACCTCGAAATTGTACTTAAGTACAGTATTTGAGTCACAAATTACAATACATAAGTTAAATGTGTATACTTTTATCACATTTTGCTGCTTTCACTTCTATGCTTTTACTAATGTAAGCTAAAAAACAATTCCATGCATTCAGAGAAACTAAGTCTTCCGTCCATTGTCCATCATAACTGTAACCACTACATTATAAACACAGATATTACTAGCTAACTCCTAGCCTGTAGCTAGTTTAGCTTATATTTAGCCTTCATGAATTAACCCAAATGACCTCGTTTATGCGTCCTATTACTCTTCAATAAACTCACATTCAGTATCGACACAGAGAAAACTACTGAATGAGTCTTAATATATGAAATAAAACATTAGAAGTTGTTAAAATACCCTGAAATGTTGTCAGACGTCCTTGAGTTGTACACGGTTGTACAAGAGAACTAACGGCTAATACGTTCTAAGTACGGAACCTCGGTTAGTACAAACAACAGAAGCGCGATTCGTAAATCAATTGAAGATCTGGTTCGTGGTTTTAATTCTGAAATTGATTTTTTAAATAGCCAATGCACACTGGGATAGAAATAATAAACTCATTATCTGTGTAAAATTACAGAAGTAGAACAACTAAAATATATATGTATGGTATTTTAAAGCAATACAAATGACACAAATCTTAAAAAAGCATATATTCTTCAGCCATTCGAAAAAAATGCATATAAAATGTATTCTTGTACCATTTTGTATTACTTTGTTCTGTAACTCTGTCCCTAAAATGATAAAAAATATATATATATATGTGGTTTTATGTGGCTGTAGTTGCATGAGCTCACCAGTAGGTGGCAGTGTGTTCACAAATGTGCAAAAAGGTATACATTAAATACACAGAATTACCTGGAAAAGACTCAAGTTAAAATACTGGGAGACTTATTGGCTAGTGAGGGAAAAAACAGGCCTCGATCCTTAAAAAACATGTGAAAAAAGCTAAATAAACAATGAAATAAAGATTAAATCTGCTTTTATTGATCCAAGAGGAGAAATGCAGGCGTTGCCTCAACACAATAATACATAGAAAATGAATACAGATAAATACAGAACTAAGAAGTAGAAATAACAAATAACAAATTAAGTACAAATAGAAACTAGGCTATAAAAGCACCAATCTGGCGTATACTTAACGTAATAATTTATTATAGGAAAATGTAACAAAAAAGGTACATTTTAGAAAAGTGTAATAGCATGAAAAACACCACATACATTCTGAGTAAGATATATTTCCTCTTTTTGCAGGGTAACATAATTGGAAATAGTAAAACACAAAAATGCATTTTGACTTTAATTAGCCAACATTTAGCTGATTACTGATTATTTAAATAAAGTTTGAATGCAGAAGGTTTACATCTTCTGGAGTATTTTAGAGTGTACTTAACTCAAACTAAATATCTAAATACTTCTCCTTACTCTAGCAATTTGTATATATGTGAGACTGCATGGACAGGGGACTCGAGGAAGGCTTTAAATCGATTGTAATTTCATATATTCTTTTGAAAATCCCATGTAAAACAGTTCATTTTGAGTGAAATCAAATCCAATCTACCTCCAGTTGTTTTCCAATCCCTAACTAGTGCTGTAAGCATATTTCCAAAGTGCTAAACTACATTTCTGCGGCAGCTCTCGCAGATATATCAGCCTTTATTCTCCTGCTGACAGTTTCAGGGCGGAGGACAAAAGGTGAAAATATGTGGATTTGTTTGACGTGCACACAGGGAGGACAGGTTGTGTGTGTGCAGAGATCATGGTGGTCCTCGCTGTGTGTGTGTACCGTGTGTGTGTCGCCTTTCAGATTCAGCAGCAGGTAAATACACACCGTCAAAAACACACACAGTAAAGACTGCAGCGAGGAAGAGGAGGAGGAAGATCCCACAGACACTCTGCTTGTTAACTCCTGCAGTAAAATGCTAAAATGCTGGAAGTCTTATAGTTTGGGCGTGATTTTGTTCATTTTCTACACATTTGTGATGATTGAAAGATGGTGTTTGCAAATTATGAGCATTAAAAACAGCATGCAGTGCAGCAGAGACACATGTGAGGATTATTTGGGAGTACATTCTGGAAAAATAGGAAATATAACTGCAATTAAGACGGTTTATAGAAGGTACGAGTTAATTTGGCGTATTTTTTTGGTTTTCACAAGTTTAGGGTTCAATGACGTCACCACAATCAATAGAAACACAAATCAATTAGTAGATCTGCAGAAGCATTATATAGACCAGCATGCACTGCAGCAGAGACACATGTAAGGGTTATTTGGAAGTCATTGTCTGCTTTGAGGAAGGTTATTAGAAAATATGAAGTAATTTGTGTTCGTTTTTCATGATTCGTGTGTCATTTTGTCCGTTTTGTATCAATTGAGGGGGATTTTTCCTCATTTCAAATGAGTTTTGGCATCATTTTTGTTAGTTTTACACAAGTTTAGGGTTCAATGACGTCACCACAATCAATAGAAACACACAAATCAATTAGTAGATCTGCAGAAGCATTATATAGACCAGCATGCACTGCAGCAGAGACACATTAAGGGTGGTTTGGGAGTCATTTCTGGGAATTATAGGAAATATAACTGCAGTAAAGACAGGCAAGGAGGGTTATAGAGAGTATGAATTCATTTGGCTATTTTTCCTCATTTTTTAGGGAGATTTGTTTTTATATTTAAATTGCCACAATCCTTCTAAACACAGAGATACATGTGTAGATATGCAGGAGCAAGAGGTAGACCAGCATGCATTGCAGCAGAGACACATTTGAGGTTAGTTTAGGGGAAAATCAAGTAGACAGGAAGTTATTTTAGCCTCATGTTGTTCCTTTTTAAATGAGTTTGAGGGGTTTTTGGTTAGTTTTCCATCAGTTTATGTTCAGGGACATCACCACGATCCATAGAAGCACATACATAAATATTTGGATCTGCAGAAGCATCAGCATGGACTGCAGCAGAAAGATTTTGGGTCATTTCTGGAATATATAACTGTAGACACAGGCCGTAAAGGGTTAATGAAAGCCTGATTTGGGTTCATTTTAAGGGAATTTTGGGATGACTTTTGTCAAAATGCAACACAGCAAACAGAACCAGAAGAAAGACCAGCATGCATTGTAGCAGTGGTGGGCAGTTTAATATGGACCTGCTCGTCCACTGGAGAGATGAAATGTCTCAGCTAACAACAGCGGGGGGGTTTTATAATTACATTAAATCACTCAAACAAGAAATGAGACGAGGCTTGTTGATGTTTAATTTCAAAAAGGACCAAAAAACTCCCATTTCCTTTGTTATTTGGCTCAAAACACACTAAAAAAAACAACAAACTGATGAAGACATGCAGGTATTTTCTCTGCATTACTTTTACTTTTGAAAGTTTTGACTTCTGTACTAATTTTGTAAAACCATCACTTTAAAAATACAGTATTGTATGCACATTAAACCATATTTTAAGACTAAATTAGATGCTTTGATACGCTTTATTAAGCCCAAATTGAAGAGTTGTTTTTTAACATCATTTTAAAGAGGAATTGCACGTGAAAATAAATAAGAAAAAAGTGTCTTCACCCATTAATTAACAGAGACGTAACCTCATGCATTGAGAGTACTTAATTACTAAAAGGTGCATAAAAGTGACGTCATTATTGACTGTCACCTCTCTGTGAGTCCACGGGGCGGGAGTCTCGTGCCGAGGTGTTGATGGAATATTCAAATCAAGAGAGTGAGAGCTCGAGGAGTGAAACGAAGGCAGCTGATTGGCCGCTGCAGGCTCCGCGAGCACAGGTGTCAGAGAGTGCCTCGCGGACACCGGTCACTCTGCCTGTTTCTACCCGGGAATGAGGAGCTTTTCCCCCCGGTGGTCATAGTACGACATCCAGGATACACCGGATAAAAGGAACCGTTGTTTCCCGCTTTATTTGGGTTTTATTTTCCGTTTGGATGTTGGAGTCATGCTGAGCGCCGTTAAGATGGAGGATCTTCCGGAGTGGAGCGGGAGCAGCTACTACGGAGAGGCCGAGGTCAGTGCACTCTGTCCCGGGTAAACTCAGAGGGAAGCCCCGCTGAAATATCACCGAATAAAAACTGGGTGGAAAAATACAAAAATATAAACGTCTTAATTAACTTTAGATAGATAGATATATATATAGATTGATAGATACTTTATTGATTGACCAATTTGGGACATGTTTGCGTTGCAGCAGCATAAAAACAAGGCATTGTACATAAGAGAAATTAAGACACTTGAAATAAACAGTCGAAAATATTTCTGAAATAGAAATAAAATAGCGTTAAAAAGTAAAAAAAAAAATATATACATGTGGAAAATACACATTCCAGTAACGCAGGATATTATTGTGCAAGAAATGGATTATTCAATATTAAAATGATCATAAAATGTACAGTGGGAGTTTAAGTCCAGTCCTTTAAAGGGGTGTTGACAAAACAAACATTGCGGACATTTTATAGCACCAATTAATCAATTAATATAGCCTTATAAAGAGTGATCAAACCTCTATATTATTGTTGGATTATCTGCATATAGCTGTGTGTGTTTGGTTTAGGGGAAATGTTATGAATAGAAAAACATCTAAATGAACTTTATAGGGGTTTGACCGAAGAAATGAACATTTATTTTAAGGCATTTCAGACATTTTAGAGCAAATAATAATCAAATAATCAACAGATAATTGAAATAATGGATATTTGCAGCAGTGTAAAAGTGGAAATAAATCTAAATATTATTGTTGAATGGTTTGCATTGCTGTGTTTTGTTGCTTTGGGAGTTAAGTTGTAAATAGAAATACATTTAAATGGACATTATGGGAGTTTGACTAAAGAAATAAACACGTAAAGGCCTGTTTATTATATGTATTACGCAAGAAAATACAAATATTAATAATTATTCTACAATTGCTATTTGTTAAAAAGGCTATTTGTCTTTTGATGAATGATTAAATTCCATGTATTTCTTTTACATTTAGCAACCTTTGTTTCTGCAGTGGATGAATTGTGCAGCGAAAATGGAAATTCAATCATTAAAAACGTCCAGAAATACCTCTCAACCGCTGTGTTTTCTTTAATTAAGTTCATATTGAAGCTTATATTAGTTATTTATCATCTTAAAATGTTGTTTTTTGTTTGTATTGTGACCATCCTTGACACCGGCCTAATGCTTGTTAAATCAGTGCAGGCTGACAGTGGAATATATTGAATTAAAATCAGTCGTTTGTTGTGGAAACGAGTAAAATGACATAATATATGATATATTCATGAGGTTTAAATGGTTAATTAAATGTTGTTATAGCACATAGACACATTAGGGCATGGACAGTCTAAACTGAAGGCTTTAAATAAGGTGTTACGGCCATACACAAATACTGAGCAAACTGACTTATCATCGAGCTTAATTACAATACATAATATATAAATACTCAGGATGGAAGACACTGAATGTATATCTCTGTTATTATTTAAATGTAGCAACATGGGAATTAGGCCCAAAAAATTAGGAACAACAAATATACAGGCCTGTTTTTTACCGGGATGTTTCCTGATGATAATTGGGATTTTTAACCTAATTCATAATAAAGTAATATTCACCTAAAGTCCTATTTCAGTTAGAGTTAAATAATTGTGCTTTTTAAGAGACTTGTAAAAAATGCTGAATTTAGATGAAAAAGGCAGGAAGTATATGTGGAGGTCTTTGGCCCTGTCACCTGTCTTTAAATGGTGGGATTAATAGGCCTTTTATTAATAAGCTTCAATTAAATGTGTATTTTCAGCTCATTATGTGATCAAATACAAGCAAGCGTATTATGTGTGGATTATCAGCTTGGTCCAAATACAATTATAGCTTTATTACTCAGAGAAACCTGGTCATTCAAAAGAAAAGCTTTCTGTTAACTCAATTATATTTGAGTGTAACATTTTAGATGTGGGTTAATGCACATTTTAACTATAATTAAACAGCATGTTCAAAATATCAGATCTGAAGTCTAAAATATAACATTTTACTAAAACTTGCAGCTTCTCCAATGACACCTTTGCTGCTTTTTCATTTCATATGATTTAAAAACAGAATTTCTTTAGTTTTTGGACATTTTGGACCAAGACATTTCCTATAATCAACATTATGATGTCATTTTATACCAATTAAATGAATTTTATAATCAACAGATAATGAAAAACAATGTATTTGAAGCCTTATAATGTATTTTATATTTTCAGAGCATAAAAAACCCAATATTTCTGTTGAATTATTGGCATTTTAAAATAGTTTTTCTGACTTTTTGTGAATAATTTAACTGATATTTCATGTTGTTTTTTTATATTTAACCTTAACAGATTAAGTGGTATCATATAAGCCTATAAAATAATCATTAACGCGGTTTTAATATTTGATCTCTCTGTGTTTCAGTGTTACTCCGCAGCAGCGAACATGAACTCAATGAGCAGCTACATGAACGCGCCTGGCATGACCGGCAGCGGACACATGAACGCGCATTACATGAACCCGGTGCACCCGGCCCCGGTGCCTCCCGGTCTCTCACACACCCCCACCGGCTCCGGTACCGGGATGATACCGGGCCTGAGCTCCGCGCTGCAGCCGGGCACGAGCACCGGCTGCGCGCCGCCGTACGGGAGCGCGCAGGGGCTCAGCAACGAGCATTATCAGGTCATTATACATTGGCTTTTGTTTTGAAATGCGTGTGATGTGTTAAATAGGACTTTTTAATTATATTTCCTACATTTTAGTGGTTATGTTTGTGTCATAGAGAGCATTATCAGGTAATAATGTTTACTAAACTAAACTTTTTAAAGACATACTAATTTAATGACTTTTTAATTATATTTCCTACATTTTAGTGGTTATTTTATTGTTTTTTTTGTCCATATTACACCAAATGTGTACCTCACTATTTTAGTTTTAATGGTAAATTATAACAGTTATTTTTTATAGAGAGCATTATCAGGTCATTATTTTACACTCAACCTTTTATATGGGCGAATTTAGTATGACCTTTTAATGACCATTTAAGTGGTTATTCTTTATTATAGAGAGCTTTATCAGGCCATTATTTTTGACTATAGCCCTAGTGTAAATGTAAAACATGAATTTGATGTTACAGGAGAATACATTATATTTAAATATGAATATGTATGCAATAAAAGGTAAGAATAGCAAGTAAGTACATGGAGATTTGTAATTAGGTGCAAATGTCTTAAGTAAAATCTAAGAAAAATGTACAAAAACGTAACTTTGTGCCTTAAGTATAACCAACACTTCTTAAGTGTAAGTAGTCTGCGTTGTAAAATGTACAATGTACAGGTATTCTGAGGGCAAATTGTTCCCTAGATTTTCCAAAGTAAAACTATATAACGTAGGCTTATTTAGTGTGACTTTTTAATGACATTTCCTACATGTTATGTGTTTTTTTGTCCAAATGACAAAGGCTCACTATTTTAGTTTGAATGGTAATTCAAATAAGTCAAATAAAAAAGTATGAAACGGCTATACCAATGTACATTAACTCAAGTACTATTCTTGTACCTGAGTATTTCCCTGTTATGCTTCTTAATACTTCTAATCCATTGCAATTTGGAAGAAAATATTGTACTTTTTACACATTTATTTGACAAGATTAGGTGAATTGTGTATGTAGTGTCAGCCATGTGTGTTTTCTTTAGCTATCACACTTAAAAATCGGAACCGTTGACTTTAATTCAATGTATTATGTCAACACATTTAGTTGAAAGCAATAATATTAAGTTGAAATATTCGGTTTAACTTAAAATTATTGCTTTCAACCAACCTAATTATGTGAAACTGTGTGTGGTGACATAATACATTTAATTAAAGTCAAACGTACAGTTGTTTCAGTGTGTTTTGTATTTATGATTTGTTATACGATACGATACGATACGATACGATAATACTTTCATGGTCAGATCAAGTCTGCAATTTGACTTGCATCACAGCAGCTCCATGTGTCACATCAACATTGATTCAAGGCTTTTCATTCGTACATAGCTACAGTTATATCAATGAAAATCTGAGGTCACAGGCTCCTCCCACAATGCAACACAATAACACGGATAAATAGTGCAAGTAAATACAATAAAATGGAGCAAGGAGAGTCTATAAGTAATTGGAATATGATATATTAGATAAATAATGTGTAAGTTGCAGACAGAGAGCATTATCAGGTCATTATTTCTACTACATTACACTTTTTAAAGACAGGCTAATTTAATATGACTTTTTAATGATATCTACATTTTAGTGGTTATTTTATTTTTGATTTGACAGTGTAAAGAAAATATTGTTGTTTTTACTCATTTATTTGACAAGATTAGGTGAATTGTGTATGTAGTGTCAGCCATGTGTGTTTTCTTTAACGTACCGCACTTCAAAAACGGAACCGTTGACTTTAATTCAATGTATTATGACTATATGTCATTAATTCTATATATGGTATTATTTCTTGTTGGCTGTTCTGTTTGTCTTCTATGTTGAAAAAGAGAAGCGTGATTTCCACCCCAAAGAAGTCGGTACTACTGCTAACACTTGTATACTTCTTCTCAATACAAATATTTGAAACATAATTAAATGTATTATGTCAACTTATTTAGTTGAAAGCAAGTCCAAGAGAAACTATGGAGCAACGTTTCAGTGTTTTCCGTGTGCGTAGTATTGATGATTCGTTCTCCTTCTCCCTCTGCAGGATGGAAGTGAGGACAGCAAAGTGTACCGGTTGTCGTACCGCAGCCCGGTGTACGGTCAGGTTCGGGAGCCCAAGCCGTACCGGAGGAGCTACACTCACGCTAAACCCCCGTATTCCTACATCTCTCTGATCACCATGGCTCTGCAGCAGTCCTCCTGCAAGATGCTCACCCTGAACGAGCTGTACACGTGGATCACAGACCTGTTCCCCTTCTACCGGCAGAACCAGCAGCGGTGGCAGAACTCCATCCGACACTCGCTCTCCTTCAACGACTGCTTCATCAAGGTTTGTGATTTTATTTCATTTGGATTTATTTCGAATGTGTCAAACAGGGGTGTCCACACTATGGCCAAATGCGGCCCGCGGACCATTTTGAAGCGGCCCTCAGCTAATTCAAAAAGTGTAATAAAATATGGCCCACAAATAACACTGGAGCTTGTCTTATATTGTACTTCTGAAATATATATGTGAAGAAAAAGCCCAATGACTTAATGACATAACAAGCTTGAAATAGACCCTTCTTCCTAAAGGAGAGCTCTGATGTAACTGTTGTGTTTCTTAAAGCATTTTCAAGTATCAAGAATCATTGACATTTGATTGATTTTGCTGACGTATAACTCAACTTATGAGGCAGTAAACCTCTAGTGAGCGGCCCAGCCCTTTGTAAATGTTTCTGTATGTGACCCTCGGTGAAAACAGTTTGGACCCCTCTGGTGTAAAACAAGAATAGTTTTATGTTTGAGTATTTGTAAGCAACTGTGACTGAAAGAATATTGCCCAGTTGTGATGAAACTATGTCCTCCCTGTATGTTCTTGTGAACATCCAGGTTCCCCGGCTGCCGGACCGACCTGGGAAAGGCTCTTTCTGGGCGCTGCACCCTGACTCCGGGAACATGTTCGAGAACGGCTGTTACCTCCGGAGGCAGAAGAGATTCAAGACGGGGAAACAACAAGCCACCGGTACCGGGAAACAACAGTCCAACAGTACCGGGGAGAAGGAGGAGAAGGAGGAGTCAAGTGGAGGGAAATCGAACTCGGTTACTTCTGATTCTCCTCCTTCCCTACCTCCTTCCTCCTCGTCTCCTCCCGTGACCCTCAAATCTCACCGGGATCTCGACCCGGTGCAACAGCGTGTTCCTTCCCCTCTCGTGCACACTCCTCAACTGTATCCGATGCTAGTGCACGAGGCGTCTCACCTGAAACCAGACCCCCACCCCCACCCTCACCACCATTACCCCCACACCTGTACTCCTTCAACCACCCTTTCTCCATCAATAACCTCATGAACGAGCCGCAGCTCCACAGACTGGAGTACGGAGGATATGGAGGTCAAACGGGGGTCAAACAGGGACCGGATAACGGAGCTATGCCTGATAACGGGAACTACTACCGGGGAGTTTACAGACCCCTCATGAACTCCTGAAATACTCTTTAAAAAAAAAAAAAAAGAATTAAAATCGTGGATTTCTACATTTGTGAATGTGGGTTGCTAACCGAGTCTCTTAAAGTTAAAGGTCCCCTATTATTCTGTTCTTCATCAATATATTACAGGTCTCAGATATATCCAGAGCCTGTCTCTGATTGGCTGAAACACCAAACAGATCATTGCAGCATTACCCATAATCCCTCTGTTTCAGCCCTGTTTCCAAAGTGCTGATTCTCTGTCTGTTACTTTAGATGAAATAAGGAGCCCCTCCCCACGCCCCTCTGAGAGATATTTGGTTAAAATGTTGGTGCTCTAGGAGGAGATTCATGTGATAGGGGGGGGGGGGGTTACCTTGGTTGCTGATTGGCTAATGGTTACACAAGACAAAACATCGTTATGACATCATCAAGTGGTCAAAATCTGATCAGCTCATTTTCAGACAGGTTTTTATAGAAATGGATATTTTTTCCTGAGACTTTCAGAGTCTCTTTCCACAGAGGGGGGGGACACATGTGATGTAGAAGAGACATGAAGAAGAGGGGACACATGTTGATGTAAAGAGACATGAAGAAGAGGGGACATGTTGATGTAGAAGAGACATGAAGAAGAGGGGACACATGTTGATGTAGAAGAGACATGAAGAAGAGGGGACACATGTTGATGTAGAGAGACATGAGAAGAGGGGCACATGTTGATGTAGAGACATGAAGAAGAGGGGACACATGTTGATGTAGAAGAGACATGAAGAAGTGGGTTTTGCAGAACAGGTGAACGCGTACACTTAACCTGACTTGACATGGTGGCCTTTGAACGCATCCACAGAAGTCAATGGGAATGTTTGGGTATCAAATAATAATGATAATAATAATACATTGGATTTTTATAGCGCTTTTCCTAATGCTCCAAGACGCTTGACATCAAATCAGAACAGAAACAATATGCAGTCAGACACATTTCCAAAGTCGTGTTATTTGTACGCAGACTTTAAGAGACTGGGTTGGAGTGGGAGATTAAAGGCTCTTAAAGGCCTGTGGGATTTTTCATTTCATTTGTGTTTGTATATGTGCAACAGATAAAAATCTTTATATTAAAAAACAGTCTTTTTATGTTTCATTTTAGCCTAAACACAACATGCACTGTTGACATAAATCTCTAATGTTTCAAGACTATGTGGGATCAGAAACACTCTCACCATCTCCAGTCCAAGTGCTGCATTCAAGCTTTACTTAAAATATAAAAGAATGACCATGAAAATGTAGTTTTTTGCAGAAATCAAAGCATATTCAATGTATAACACTGGGTAATAACCACTACACTATCACTATATAACAGCTGTCAATAGAGAGGTGCAGTGACGTCCTAACACCTGGAAGACAAAAAATCAATGGGATTTCTCCATAGGATTTTGGAAAAGCTGAAATAATGTCTGTGGAAAACGAACTGTTTGATAAATGCACGTTTTGTTCAGCCGGATAATCTCCACAAGTCTACTTTTATAATGTTCGAATCATAAATCTAATGGCCAGAAGCAAAATGCTAACGTTGCTATAGAAGGAAATACAGCCGAGTCCAGCAGCACGACTTCAACGTCACGCCAACTTCAGATCCATATTCAAACACACAGATTCTAAATGGAACGAGTTGAAGCGTTTGTTTGAACAGTTTTCAGGAGGCAGGGACTTGCTTTCAAGCAGAACAGGGCAAACAAACTTAGAGGAGTGTTTACGTGTTCGACGTAATGATGTACAACGTCCTCCACACTTCTGTAGTCCTATTCAGCCACTTGGTAACAACCATCGTTTTCAGACACGTCAACTCTTCAGAAATCACCAGTGGGGTCACTGCTGATGGATTTAATGTCCTCGAACAAAACGTGATCCGTCTCTTCAATGTGTCTCAACCACAGACCTTATTTACAGATGTTTTCCTAAACCCTATGGAGAGATCCCATTGGCTCTGAGACCAGGGAACAGGAAGTGGTGAAATGCTAACTCACTTCCTGGTTTTAGGACTCGTCACTGCACCACTCAATATGGCCGAGTTATAGCAGAACTGGAATAAGTACATATTTAACTTTTAGTAATTAACAAAACGTAAAGTCCTGCATTGAAATGAACACAATAAATGTACTAACTCTTCCTTTTAAATGTACATATGTATAGGCTATATTATATTGTTGGATTTGATGCAATAATGCAGTTGAAGTTGCAGCTGTTTCTTCTGCCAGGTTGTGAATTTCACAATCAATATCCTTTATCTACCAACAATAACACCTCACACTATCCGTCTACTTTAATAACACAATGTTTTATTTATAGAGCGCATTGTAAAGGTATATGACACTCTGTATAGGTTAAAAAACACAACTAAAACAGAGTATTAATTACACATTAAAAGCAGCGAGCTGGATTTGAATGTGGACAGATTGGTTTCTAATCTAAATATGAATCTCTAAAGTGCTTTTGCAGAAAGGGGAAATTCCCTCAATAAAAAGTGCACTTACCTTGTGTTTAAATGCAGCAGCAGATGCATGTGTGTATCATGCCTGTGGATGTGAGAGATAAGGTCTTTTGCACATTAGCACTAAATGGTTTGATTATCAGCTGCAGGAGAGACGGATGGAGGCAGATAACAAGGAGAACAATGAGGAGGTGAAACGCTCTTAAATCACATTAACACCGACACTCGTGATGTTTAAGTGCAGATAACAGACTTCACGGGTCAGTCATTTGCATTTTTAACACTTCAGGATATCTATTAGCACCATAACACGTCAGGGGGGCATTTTGTAAGTGTTTCAACGTGATGAAAAGAGAGACTCAGAGGCATTTCTGTATAAATGCGTCTCTTAATACAGATTTTAGCTTTAATAAAGGTAATAATAACAAAATATGACATATTACATATCAAAACTACATGGAATGAATCATAACAACTTAATTATGATAAAAAATATAGCAGTAATGCCACAGTGGCAATCCTACAATTAGTCGACCAATTGATCGAGACATTTTTTAACGTAAAAGTCATTTGAAAAAACAATTGTCTACGTTTTAGTCGCCAACATATCTCCTGTACGTCTGCAATAATATTGAGATTATTATCTAGATCAGCGCTTCCCAACCTGTGGGCCTAGTGGTCCGCGAAGGCATTGCAAGTGGGCCGCCAAAAACAAAACAAAAACAGAAGAAATAAACATAGTCAGTAGGATCACTTCAACATTTCACAAACTAAAATATTTGACAACATGGCATATTTATAATTCCTTTAATCCCACTCTTCGTTAGAGCTCATTGTTTCCCATTTCATGGCGTGTTGAGCCACTACTACTCTTCAAAACACCTTAAATTAAGATTACTCCTTGATTGACTTTTAAAAATATGTATTTTAGCCAGAAGAATAGTTGTATTTATTAACTGTGTGCGGTCTTCATCTAAAAGCCCAAATAAAATATTAAAGGGTGTAAATGTAAATTCAATATTTGCCGCCAAAACATTATGATTTGTGTGGAAACAGGTTTTATTTGAACCTCCTTTCCTTTCTCTTTCTTGATCCTCCTTAGCAACGGTCATTACAGCCCTTAGCAACGGTCATTACAGCCTTAGCAACGGTCATTACAGCCCTTAGCAATGGTCATTACAGTCCTTGACAGCAGTCTGTTCTACTGGATTTACAACGTGTCACATGTTCTGAATTGACCAATCAGAACTTTATTTAGCCTCCGTATTGTTTATGGTTGAATGTGGGCCGCAAAAACATTTTTGATTCTTACGTGGGCCCTGAGTTGAAAAAGATTGGGAACCGCTGCTCTAGATCAATCATTTAATATATAAAATGCAATGGAGGGATAAGGGTTCAGGTCTTCTCAATAAGTAGATTAGATAGTGTTGTATTATTATAGAATATTATAATACTATTGTTGGGAAAATACTGAATGTACTCTTCCAATATTTTTTCCAACACTATGTTTTTTTCACTAAAGGAAACATATAAGGGCATTTTATGTTCTAATGTGTCCATTGTAGACACTGAATCATAGGGAAACATGTGTTATTGTGCAAAAATTAACTCAAACTGTCAAATAAATGAATCTAAAACAAGCCAGCACTAATAAAAGTCATAAACTAAGCAAAAGAAAACCCTAGCCCTAACCCATCAAAATGACTGATCTGTTGAGGAGCACACTCTTTGCACAGGGCGGAGTAATCTTCTTGTGTTTATTTATCCTTAATGCTGACCTGTAGTGTAAGAGATCGTTTCATAACAGCTCTTAATATATGAGTTTGTGTGTTTGACTCAATCAAATCAAATGTATTGACAAAGCCCTTTATCACCAATGCATATAGGGGCTTTTTATAAGTAGTATTCGATGTTGAATTTAATGTTTTTTAGCTTCAACTCTTTTGAAATCTGTATATTTTTAAAGTGGGGAGACCAGAACAACTCCAGTAAAAGCCCTGCGTTTAACATTGTACTTAAAAGTATTAGCATAAAAAAACAACAGCCCATTTATATTGTGTGCAAGCAGCTTACACACAACACAGCAGCCGGAAAATGGTTCAACAGGAAGTTGACCTGCACACTACGGGTGTGTTTGTTTTAAAAACCCCCACCTCCTAAACTCAACCTCTTATCATAAAACATCAAAACTGTACCGGACACTTTGTCTGTTATGAAGCAAACTTAACAAGCGTTGTGAATTATTTTTAAAGAAGAAGTTTGTGAGAATTATAAACAGCACTGAACAGGTTTTTATACGAGTTGTCTCTGAAGCTTTTAGAGAAATAACGTCTGCAGACACGACAGGTTGATCATTAACTTCACACACAGGAGGATCAATGCAGGCGGTCAAACACACACTTCCCCAGCTCAGGTTGAATGTGTAACATTGTTTGGAGCCACAAGCCTTTCAATATGACCAGCATGGAAGTTATTACATATTAGGTTGTGCACGCTAACGCAGTTAAATAAGAATTAAACAGAAATAGTCTCGTATTCTGTTGACTTTGAAGGATTTTGTCACCCTGTTGCATTTGCTTTACAACGAATATAAATTACTTTCAACTTCTGAAGGAGGACACACACGCTTTAAACATGTGAGGTTGTGTTTCTGACCTGAGTTGTAGCATTGAAGTGGTTTAAGACAAGAATGGATGCCTCCTTTCCCTTGGGTTAGAGAGCTCTGTGAGACAGTGTTGCTTTGCACTAAATGCTAACACTGTTGGTAAAATGTGAACTACGTGCACCATCATAGCATCTTAGCATGCTAACGACAATTCTGGAGCTTTGTTATTGACATTCAGTTCTATAAAAGTAATCAGCAGTTAGTTTGTTATTAAAAATAAACACATAACAATAACCACAGGGGCAGTCAGAGATCGCACAATGCTAATGCTAACACTGGCAACATGCTGATGTTTTGCAGGTCAAATGTTAACCATGTGCTCGATCTTAGCATGCTAACTTATAGCCTGATTCTTACTGGGGTTTTGAGATTTAAAATTGGTACATGGCAAAAGAAAAGAGTTGTCCAAAGTTAGTTTGTTATTAAAAATAAAGACATAACATCATGCCACAATAGGGCACTCAGAGATTACAAACTGCTAACTGACAACATGCTGATGTTTTGCAAGTAAAATGTTAACCAAATGCTTCAGCTCCAGTGAGCATCTTAGCATGCTAAATCGTAGCCTCACTGATAAGGAGTTTTGAAATTTAAATGTGGTAGTTTAAGAGTTGGCCAAAGTTAATTTGTAATGAAAAACAAACACATAACATTAACTGGAGGCTCACTGAGAGATGCTTATAGAGAGGCGAAGTCCCTCCCTTTCCGGTGGACCTCCATGGGACCTTATTTCTGAAAAGTATGCATTGAAGTCAATGGAGAGAGAAAGATTATCTTTCGATCCGTTTGAATTGTGCCATGAATTACACATATGATGTTTGTCAATTTAAAAGATAATTTTCAAGTCAAAAATAAAAATGTGTCGTAAAACTGTGAAGTAACACTTTTTTTGTGTGAAACCTCTCAATGAACCATCTCCCGTCTCGCACCACACACCAGACGGCCGTCACGTTGGCACGTTCACTTCTTTCTTTCAGAATGAGGGAAAGTATTAAAAGAGGTGAAAATCACTCCAAGTCTGGGCATGTTGAGAGCTGTACATACACACAAGGGGAGTGAGTCGGTTCCTAAGAGCCAGCATGCGGGACCGGGACTCTGGGATTTGTAGTCTTTCTAGTTGCAAACTAGTTTCTAGACAAACTGTGACTTTTTTGACATGGAAATAATTTGTTAAGATTGACAAACATCATATGTGTAATTCGTGGCACAATTCAAACGGGATTGAAAAATAATCTCTCCCCATTGACTTCAATACATAATTTTCCGAAATAAGGTCCCATGGGTCGGAAGTAGATGGCGGGACTTCGCCTCTCTATAGCTTAAAACCCTCAATGCCTGAACGGTAGACACAGGTCCGCACTGCAAGTTTAACAGATGGTGTTAAACATTTCCATTTTAAATCACAAGAGCCACCAATTTGGCGATAGCTAGAGTGTTATATGTAGCTAATGGCAGCTAGCTAGATAGGTAGATAGATAGCAAACATTCGCTAGTTTTTAAAGTAGGTGGCAAACTTTCATAAAGACATAAAATGAATAACCTTAATAAATGAATTACGAGACAGACTGTCCAAAAAACTAAATCAAAGGTGTAAGGTTATGCAATATCTTGAGTATATAAAGAGGTTTTATTGGATGATTGTGTTTTCCTAGCTATTATACACCCCAAATCCAAAGCTCCTGTCTCCATAGCTTCATGTGACACAACAATGGTTGCTCAGGTATTTCAGTCAGGACCAAAGTGAAAACCGATCATATTACCATCTAAAGACTGGCGTGCAACAAGGTTAAAAACATCAAAATGCTTCAACGAGGAACTGCGACAACGCTGATGCATAAAATATAGAGAAATTGAACTTATAAGCACACTTTAAAGGCACAAAGAAAGTGGGATTCTCATGAACAAAAGGCACAGATTGGCGTGGAGGTTTGAGCAGATTCTCAGTTTCCTCGCTGCCTCGCTGAGCGTCTCTGTTTGCTCACGAAAGCAATCAGCGCGTTATGAATAATAATGACCTTTTTCTGAGGGAAGGCTGCATGCCGAGCGACTCGAGGTCACAGCTTAGCCAGCGGTGCCGTGTTTGGACAAGGAGCGTTTACCACCACACATGCATACATATGAGGGATGTGCTAACTTAAGCTTTGCATGCACTATTCTTCTGCAGTCCTGATCAAAACGCTGCAAACATAAAAGAAGGGCGTCTTTTAACACATTACTCAGACAATAGGCGGATAAATGAGTGTGTATCTGCATTGCAGTGTTGACCAATATTAGGGTAATTCTTCAGGAAAAGTAGTTTGAGTTTGCATCTGAAGATAAAGGATTAACAAAGAGCCAAAGATGCCTTTAAATTATGTCATTTTCAGGTGTGTATCAGTATGTAGTGTCTCTACTTTAAAGAGTCCTCTCCTGCTGAGGTTCAGGGTATATCAGTATGTAGTGTCTCTACTTTAAAGAGTCATCTCCTGCTGAGTTCAGGTGTATATCAGTATGTAGTGTGTCTACTTTAAAGAGTCCTCTCCTGCTGATGTTCAGGTGTGTATCAGTATGTAGTGTCTCTACTTTAAAGAGTCCTCTCCTGTTGATGTTCAGGTGTATATCAGTTATGTAGTGTCTCTACTTTAAAGAGTCCTCTCCTGTTGATGTTCAGGTGTATATCAGTATTTAGTGTCTCTACTTTAAAGAGTCCTCTCCTGCTGATGTTCAGGTGTATATCAGTATGTAGTGTCTCTACTTTAAAGAGTTCTCTCCTGCTGATGTTCAGGTGTATATCAGTATGTATGTCTCTACTTTAAAGAGTCCCTCCTGCTGATGTTCAGGTGTATATCAGTATGTAGTGTCTCTACTTTAAAGAGTCCTCTCCTGCTGATGTTCAGGTGCATATCAGTATGTAGTGTCTCTACTTTAAAGAGTCATCTCCTGCTGATGTTCAGGTGTATATCAGTATGTAGTGTATCTACTTTAAAAGTCCTCTCCTGCTGATGTTCATGTATATCAGTATGTAGTGTCTCTACTTTAAAGAGTCCTCTCCTGCTGAGGTTCAGGTGTATATCAGTATGTAGTGTCTCTACTTTAAAGAGTCCTCTCCTGCTGAGGTCAGTGTATATCAGTATGTAGTGTATCTACTTTAAAGAGTCCTCTCCTGCTGAGGTTCAGGTGTATATCAGTATGTAGTGTCTCTACTTTAAAGAGTCCTCTCCTGCTGAGGTTCAGGTGTATATCAGTATGTAGTGTCTCTACTTTAAAGAGTCCTCTCCTGCTGATGTTCAAGTGTATATCAGTATGTAGTGTACTACTTTAAAGAGTCCTCTCCTGCTGAGTTCAGGTGTATATCAGTATGTAGTGTCTCTACTTTAAAGAGTCCTCTCCTGCTGAGGTTTCAGGTGATATCAGTATGTAGTGTCTCTACTTTAAAGATCCTCTCCTGCTGATGTTCAGGTGTATATCAGTATGTAGTGTCTCTACTTTAAAGAGTCCTCTCCTGCTGATGTTCAGGTGTATATCAGTATTGTGTCTCTACTTTAAAGAGTCCTCTCCTGCTGATGTTCAGGTGTATATCAGTATGTAGTTCTCTACTTTAAAGAGTCCTCTCCTGCTGATGTTCAGGTGTATATCAGTATGTAGTGTCTCTACTTTAAAGAGTCCTCTCCTGCTGATGTTCAGGTGTATATCAGTATGTAGTGTCTCTACTTTAAAGAGTCCTCTCCTGTTGATGTTCAGGTGTATATCAGTATGTAGTGTCTCTACTTTAAGAGTCCTCTCCTGCTGATGTTCAGTGTATATCAGTATGTTGTGTCTCCTACTTTAAAAGTCCTCTCTGCTGATGTTCAGGTGTATATCAATATGTGTGTCCTACTTTAAGAGTCCTCTCCTGCTGATGTTCAGGTGTATATCAGTATGTAGTGTCTCTACTTTAAAGAGTCCTCTCCTCTGATGTTCAGGTGTATATCATATGTAGTGTCTCTACTTTAAAGAGTCCTCTCATGCTGATGTTCAGGTGTATATCAGTATGTAGTGTCTCTACTTTAAAGAGTCCTCTCCTGCTGATGTTCAGGTGTATCAGTATGGAGTTCTCTACTTTAAAGAGTCCTCTCCTGCTGATGTTCAGGTGTATATCAGTATGTAGTGTCTCTACTTTAAAGAGTCCTCTCCTGCTGATGTTCAGGTGTATATCAGTATGTAGTGTCTCTACTTTTAAAGAGTCCTCTCCTGCTGATGTTCAGGTGTATATCAGTATGTAGTGTCTCTACTTTAAAGAGTCCTCTCCTGCTAATGTTCAGGTGTATATCAGTATGTAGTGTCTCTACTTTAAAGAGTCCTCTCCTGCTGATGTTCAGGTGTATATCAGTATGTAGTGTCTCTACTTTAAAGAGTCCTCTCCTGCTGATGTTCAGGTGTATATCAGTATGTAGTGTCTCTACTTTAAAGAGTCCTCTCCTGTTGATGTTCAGGTGTATATCAGTATGTAGTGTCTCTACTTTAAAGAGTCCTCTCCTGCTGATGTTCAGGTGTATATCAGTATGTAGTGTCTCTACTTTTAAGAGTCCTCTCCTGCTGATGTTCAGGTGTATATCAGTATGTAGTGTCTCTACTTTAAAAGTCCTCTCCTGCTAATGTTCAGTGTATATCAGTATGTAGTGTCTCTACTTTAAAGAGTCCTCTCCTGCTGATGTTCAGGTGTATATCAGTATGTAGTGTCTCTACTTTAAAGAGTCCTCTCCTGCTGATGTTTCAGTGTATATCAGTATGTAGTGTCTCTACTTTAAGAGTCCTCTCCTGCTGATGTTCAGTGTATATCAGTATGTAGTGTCTCTACTTTAAAGAGTCCTCTCCTGCTGATGTTCAAGTGTATATCGTTTGTAGTGTCTCTACTTTAAAGAGTCCTCTCCTGCTGATGTTCAGGTGTATATCAGTATGTAGTGTCTCTACTTTAAAGAGTCCTCTCCTGCTGATGTTCAGGTGTATATCAGTATGTAGTGTCTCTACTTTAAAGAGTCCTCTCCTGCTGATGTTCAGGTGTACATCAGTATGTAGTGTCTCTACTTTAAAGAGTCCTCTCCTGTTGATGTTCAGGTGTATATCAGTATGTAGTGTCCTCTACTTTAAAGAGTCTCTCCTGTTGATGTTCAGGTGTATATCAGTATTTAGTGTCTCTACTTTAAAGAGTCCTCTCCTGTATGTTCAGGTGTATATCAGTATTTAGTGTCTCTACTTTAAAGAGTCCTCTCCTGTTGATGTTCAGGTGTATATCAGTTATTTAGTGTCTCTACTTTAAAGAGTCCTCTCCTGTTGATGTTCAGGTGTATATCAGTATTTAGTGTCTCTACTTTAAAGAGTCCTCTCCTGTGATGTTCAGGTCTATATCAGTATGTAGTGTCTCTACTTTAAAGAGTCCTCTCCTGTTGATGTTCAGGTGTATATCAGTATTAGTGTCTCTACTTTAAAGAGTCCTCTCCTGTGATGTTCAGGTGTATATCAGTATTAGTGTCTCTACTTTAAAGAGTCCTCTCCTGTTGATGTTCAGGTCTATATCAGTATGTAGTGTCTCTACTTTAAAGAGTCCTCACCTGCTGATGTTCAGGTGCATATCAGTATGTAGTGTCTCTACTTTAAAGAGTCCTCTCCTGCTGATGTTCAGGTGTATATCAGTATGTAGTGTCTCTACTTTAAAGAGTCCTCTCCTGTGATGTTCAGGTGTATATCAGTATTTAGTGTCTCTACTTTAAAGAGTCCTCTCCTGCTGATGTTCAGGTGTATATCAGTATGTAGTCTCTACTTTAAAGAGTCCTCTCCTGCTGATGTTCAGGTGTATATCAGTATGTAGTGTCTCTACTTTAAAGAGTCCTCTCCTGCTGATGTTCAGGTGTATATCAGTATGTAGTGTCTCTACTTTAAAGAGTCCCCTCCTGCTGATGTTCAGTGTATATCAGTATGTAGTGTCTCTACTTTAAAGAGTCCTCTCCTGCTGATGTTCAGGTGTATATATCAGTATGTAGTGTCTCTACTTTAAAGAGTCCTCTCCTGCTGATGTTCAGGTGTATATCAGTATGTAGTGTCTCTACTTTAAAGAGTTCTCTCCTGCTGATATTCAGGTGTATATCAGTATGTAGTGTCTCTACTTTAAAGAGTCCTCTCCTGCTGATGTTCAGGTGTATATCAGTATGTAGTGTCTCTACTTTAAAGAGTCCTCTCCTGCTGATGTTCAGGTGTATATCAGTATGTAGTGTCTCTACTTTAAAGAGTCCTCTCCTGCTGATGTTCAGGTGTATATCAGTATGTAGTGTCTCTACTTTAAAGAGTCCTCTCCTGCTGATGTTCAGGTGTATATCAGTATGTAGTGTCTCTACTTTAAAGAGTCCTCTCCTGCTGATGTTCAGGTGTATATCAGTATGTAGTGTCTCTACTTTAAAGAGTCCTCTCCTGCTGATGATCAGGTGTATATCTGTATGTAGTGTCTCTACTTTAAAGAGTCCTCTCCTGCTGATGTTCAGGTGTATATCAGTATGTAGTGTCTCTACTTTAAAGAGTCCTCTCCTGCTGATGTTCAGGTGTATATATCAGTATGTAGTGTCTCTACTTTAAAGAGTCCTCTCCTGCTGATGTTCAGGTGTATATCAGTATGTAGTGTCTCTACTTTAAAGAGTCCTCTCCTGCTGATGTTCAGGTGTATATCAGTATGTAGTGTCTCTACTTTAAAGAGTCCTCTCCTGCTGATGTTCAGGTGTATATCAGTATGTAGTGTCTCTACTTTAAAGAGTCCTCTCCTGCTGATGTTCAGGTGTATATCAGTATGTAGTGTCTCTACTTTAAAGAGTCCTCTCCTGCTGAGGTTCAGGTGTATATCAGTATGTAGTGTCTCTACTTTAAAGAGTCCTCTCCTGCTGATGTTCAGGTGTATATCAGTATGTAGTGTCTCTACTTTAAAGAGTCCTCTCCTGCTGATGTTCAGGTGTATATCAGTATGTAGTGTCTCTACTTTAAGAGTCCTCTCCTGCTGATGTTCAGGTGTATATCAGTATGTAGTGTCTCTACTTTAAAGAGTCCTCTCCTGCTGATGTTCAGGTGTATATCAGTATGTAGTGTCTCTACTTTAAAGAGTCCTCTCTGACGTTCAGGTGTATATCAGTATGTAGTGTCTCTACTTTAAAGAGTCCTCTCCTGCTGATGTTCAGGTGTATATCAGTATGTAGTGTCTCTACTTTAAAGAGTCCTCTCCTGCTGATGTTCAGGTGTATATCAGTATGTAGTGTCTCTACTTTAAAGAGTCCTCTCCTGCTGATGTTCAGGTGTATATCAGTATGTAGTGTCTCTACTTTAAAGAGTCCTCTCCTGCTGATGTTCAGTGTATATCAGTGTGTAGTGTCTCTACTTTAAAGAGTCCTCTCCTGCAGATGTCAGGTGTATATCAGTATGTAGCGTCTCTACTTTAAAGAGTCCTCTCCTGCTGATGTTCAGGTGTATATCAGTATGTAGTGTCTCTACTTTAAAGAGTCCTCTCCTGCTGATGTTCAGGTGTATATCAGTATGTAGTGTCTCTACTTTAAAGAGTCCTCTCCTGCTGATGTTCAGGTGTATATCAGTATGTAGTGTCTCTACTTTAAAGAGTCCTCTCCTGCTGATGTTCAGGTGTATATCAGTATGTAGTGTCTCTACTTAAAGAGTCCTCTCCTGCAGATGTTCAGGTGTATATCAGTATGTAGTGTCTCTACTTTAAAGAGTCCTCTCCTGCTGATGTTCAGGTGTATATCAGTATGTAGTGTCTCTACTTTAAAGAGTCCTCTCCTGCTGATGTTCAGGTGTATATCAGTATGTAGTGTCTCTACTTTAAAGAGTCCTCTCCTGCTGAGTTCAGGTGTATATCAGTATGTAGTGTCTCTACTTTAAAGAGTCCTCTCCTGCTGATGTTCAGGTGTATATCAGTATGTAGTGTCCTACTTTAAAGAGTCCTCTCCTGCTGATGTTCAGGTGTATCAGTATGTAGTGTCTCTACTTTAAAGAGTCCTCTCCTGCTGATGTTCAGGTGTATATCAGTATGTAGTGTCTCTACTTTAAAGAGTCCTCTCCTGCTGATGTTCAGGTGTATATCAGTATGTAGTGTCTCTACTTTAAAGAGTCCTCTCCTGCTGAGGTTCAGGTGTATATCAGTATGTAGTGTCTCTACTTTAAAGGGTCCTCTCCTGCTGATGTTCAGGTGTATATCGTATGTAGTGTCTCTACTTTAAAGAGTCTTCTCCTGCTGAGGTTCAGGTGTATATCAGTATGGAGTGTCACTAAAAGGCGGAGCTGAAGGGTGAACACTCCGTATATTCATCATTATTTGACGATAGCATTTTTAATTTACAATTCATTTTCTACATCATCTTTGCACCCTTCGCTCTAAACGGATACCCTTTGACTCTTTTAAATTATTAGCGGTTATATCGTAGGAAATGTAAGAATTTGGAAAACTTCTTTGAGCAATAAAAGCAGTAATTTAACGTATTCTTTGTGATTTATTTTGGTCTTCTTTGTCTCTGTCCTCCCTGCTCTGTTTCCTCTGCTGCTGCTGTCACTGTGTGTTTACACTGAGTAAACCTCCACATGCCGATGACCATCTTCCCATATTTGCGCTCGGCTTTATCGAGCTCTGGATTTGGTTTTCCCAGAACAAACTCACCAAGGAACAGGGGAAAGAAAACGCTGCTGACGTGGGTTAAAAAAAAAAATGTCACGTTTTAAAGGATTCTTATTTGGTTTATTTAAGGATGTCTGCGCGTGAGGTCGAGGTGGAGGTCATGTGACCCGGACAGGAATCAGATATAGCAGGATGCAGGGAAACTGAATGAAAAATGCAAATAACACGGTCACCTTTCTGTATATCTGATTATACAATGTCAAACTACTTAGAAGCCGTCAACATTTAACATGAGCGTTAGTTGTATTATTATTAATGTATTATCTGTCTTAAAGTGGATATATTTGCATTAATAATCCCCAAATGGTGTTATCTGGTCTCCTGTAATGACGGTGTATTGTCCTGGAGCAAGACGTTCTCCTAAATTGACTTTAATCCAGTTTTAAGACCTTTTTTAACATACAATTTTAGATCCTGGTGGATTTTAACTCTATATTTTAATCAAAAAAAGGATAATAGTCATTGGACGTCTGGAAACACAGATTTATTTTACGTGAAACTGCTTTATTCTGGGAATTTTTGGTTTTAAGTGACAGTAACTAAGTACATTTACTCCATTAATGTACAATTTTAAGGTACCTGTACTTTAATTTAAATGTCAATATCCTGCTACATTCATCTTATACTCAACTAAATCTCAGAAGGGAATATGGACTTTTTACTGCACTATTTAATCAAAATATTCATTATTTCAAGTTACTTTGTGATATATAGTAACGGTTTTTAATTATTTCAGAAATATTAAGCCATTATTTTAGATAGAAGGTCAATATTTTTGAGATATTTAGTCATTATTTTTAGATATTAGTAATTTTTTCAAGATACTTAATGATAATTTTGTTGAAGTTTCAATGTTTTGGTCATTATTCCGAGATACTAAGTAAGTATTTCATATCATTTTCTCTTTATTTGTATATATTAAGTAATGTTATCAAGTGTACTTCCTATTACTTAGAAACACTGAGTCATTATTTGGAAAGTTTGATTTCAGCCTTGCCCTTCACAGTCCAACATCAATCGACCCCTCGTCTCCAGGAAGTGTTGCTGTGTGTGTGTGTGTGTGTGTGGGTGTGTGGTGTGTGTGTGTGGTGTGTGTGTGTGTGTGTGTGTGTGTGTGGTGTGTGTGTGTGTGTGTGTGTGTGTGTGTGTGTGGTGTGTGTGTGTGTGTGTGTGTGTGTGTGTGTGGTGTGTGTGTGTGTGTGTGTGCCACCTGTGTTTGCTCAGCAGCTTTCCCTGGGTGAGCGCAGCAGCAGATAACACCAGGCTGAGTGTCTGCAGGTTTTTTTTTTTATACAGTTAATCATCGTCTGTGCTCTGCTTTGTTCTGCGGCTCTGTTTTGGACGAGGAGGATCTGCAGGGTTTCTGTCGCTTCTCGAGGCCACGCGTCAAAAACCAAAAGCTTTCATGTCCGAATCTGGTTCCACGTTGTTCTGGGATTTCATCTGACTCTCAAGAATTAATTCCATTTCCGCCTATGAGAGGAAAAACAAAGAGACTGTAGGTGATTATATCTAGAAACGTTCTTACATTTTTTTACTTTATACTAACTCTAGTCATTATTATCAGATACTAAGTCGTTATTTGAGATACTAAGTCGATATTTTGAGATACTAAGTCATTATTTTGAGATACTAAGTCGTTATTTGAGATACTAATGCTGCGTTCACACCGGACGCGATGGATGTTGGGGCGGCGCGATTCAATGCAGAGACGGACAGACGCGCGATTGAGGCGATTGGAGGGGGCCGCGACAAACGCTCGAGTTCAATTTTTTCAACTCGAGCGTGAAATTCTCGTGACGCGATCTCGCGGTAGCCAATCAGCGACGAGGATCTCAGCCTGTCGTCACTGATGTTCAACCAGAAAACATCAGCCGTTAGCTGTTAGCACTCAGAGCTCACAGCTCCTCATATCTGTTCAGAAACTAGACAAAAGTTAAACAAGTACAAACCACAGACTGCCTGTGTCATGGAGAATACAGTCGCTGCTTTATTTATGTCTGTATAGGCCGTTGTTGTGAGTGTGGACGGTCGGAGCATATACTGCGTTAGCTTAGCCAATCTCCATTCAGAAAACACGCATTTTAAAAGGTTTTTCGCCTGCCGTCTGTCTGCAGACTTGTCAAAGCTTAACTCATGGTTTTTACTAACCGGTATCAGTATGAAACGTGTATTACAATTTAATCACGGTCAAATATGTCCATCTTGTTGTAGTTGTAGCCCCCAAGCCAGCTTGTTGAATGATGCGAGTTATGCGGTGTGAACGCAGCATAAGTCATTATTCTAAGATACTAAGAATCAGACACGTGCGAGGAATTTGACTTGGTGTCGTGGTGCATAAAACAAGAATTAGTCAAGTCATTTTATCTGATAGAAAGTCATTATTTTGAGATACTAAGTCATTCTTTTGAGATACTAAGTCATTATTTTGAGATACTAAGTCATTATATTGAGATACTAAGTCATTATATTGAGATACTAAGTCATTATTTTGAGACATTAGTCATTATTTTGATATGCAAAGTCATTATATTGTATACTAAGTCAAATTCATGTTGGTTGGTTTCATGTGTACTGGGATTTGCATCTGACTCTCAAGAATGAAAGTCCATTTCCGCCTACAGTAAGAGAGGAAAACAAAGAGAGATCATGAGAAACCTTTTTAAAAACAATGACTTAGAAGCTAAACAAAATGAACTTTATACTAAATCTGACAAGTATTTGATACTAAGCCGTTATTTTGAAATAGTAAGTCATCATTTTAAGATACTTGGTGATAATTTAGTTAAAGTTTCTCATTACATTGAGATATTAGGTCATCATTTTGAGATATTAGGTCATTCTTTTTAGATACTAAGTCATTAATTCTCAACAAAAGATTTAGAAGCTCATGTTTAATGTGTACTGGGATTTTCATCTGACTCAAGAAATTAAACTAATGAGAGGAAAAACAATGAAACAGTAGGTGATATAATGAGAAACCTTTTTAAAACAATGACTTAGAAGCTCAACATTTTGTATTTGTATCTCAAAATACTGACTGAGAATCTAAAATAAAGACTTATTAGTGGTCTTAGTTGTTTTTGGAGACAGTTTTTGATTATTTTGACATACTAAGTCTTTATTCAGAGATACTTATAATTGTTATTTTGAGAAAGTTTCTCTCTTTTTTGACAAAGTTTGAGATGTGCATGTGCTCCTCTCATGGTCCAAGTTGTTGTTGTTGTTGTTGTTCACCATCATCGATGTATTCAAGTGTTAATGTGGGAACAACACAAAGAACATGTGTTGTAGGCCGTTAGTGTTGCTCACAGTTCTGACTGAAGGAAGCAGACCAAGTGCAGTTGTCTGACTTGAAGGTGCCTTTTCCAACATTTTTATCTCGCAATTTTAACAAAACATGATGTTAGTTTGTGTATGTGCCTCGTTATTCGGATCTGCCCCCAAAATCTAATGACTCCTCTTTGACCCACGCTTCAACCTTCCACCAAGTTTCAAGAAGATCAGGTCAGTAGTTTTTCCGTTATCAAACAAACTGAGGCTCAAACACACTGTGCTTGGCGTAGGTTTCAGCGATCCAAGGACATATTGATTCCTATCCTCATCTATCTTGTGCCAAGACTTTTAAGATCAATGGACATTTTGAAAGATCTCCTTAGAGTTTCCAGCTCTAAAGTCAAAGTGGATTTGAGATCTCACACCAGTGGGACGTCTCTGAACCGCAGATACTTCAAAAAGAAGAAGAAGAAGAAATCGGCTCCATCTTAGATAAACAGCTTTTTCCATTCATTGAGATGTACAATACGCTTTCTTAAGGTGAAAAGAGCTTAAGCGTCAATCTGGATGCCTTTCAGACCTCCAGCCGGCCACCCAGAGAGCTCTGGCTTTTTTTATTTGGGGTATGGGGATAAAAATTTGGCGGGGCAACGGTCAACTACGGCTAAACGTCAGCGTTATTGGCCTGAAAGTCTTCCTCATTCTCCAAAGTGTGGAAACACTCGATGGATATTTATCCGCAGCGCCACGTGCCAACGGCCTCTACGTCAAACCAGCCAAATAAACAAGTCGGAGCGGGTCACCTGACGGTACAGTTTACAGAAAAGGCTTTAAAAGACATGAAACCAGTTATATGTTGTCTGAAGGCTGGAGACGAAGACCCGCCACAACAAAAAGGCGTCCGAGACGGCGCCTTGATTCATGGGAACGCCTCGTCTGCTTTGTGGCAGCTCTCCACTGAGCAAATACTCCAGACTGCTCATTCCCCGCCGGCCCTTTCTCTCATTGTTTGTGCCCTCGCATTTCATTCAGGCTTGTAGGGGGGGAAGATTGCTCTCAGAGCCATGAGCAAACAGTGGAGAAAAAAGGAGCCTGCCATCTTTACTCTGTTCCCAGGAGAACTTGCCTTTTTTTATTTTTTATTTGAGCTCCAAGCTGTCGAGCTGAGCCGATGGTTTGATGTCAGAAAGCTGAATTAATTGCTTTAAGCCAGAGGGGCGGGCCACCCATCACTAAAACGCTCCCCGAAATGTTTTATGGAGATTATTAAAGCTTTCCCGCTACACAAGGTGTACAAACAGCAGCAGAAAGAGTGCGTCCTCTTATATTTACTGCAAGGAAAGATTGTGGATGTTCTGCTTTCTGTCAGTCAACAGATTTTAAGCCCAAGTCACTGCAGGACTTCCTGTCTGTCAAATAAGGAAATTAAAAGCACTAATGATGGTTTAAAAAGCACTTAATGGTTTATTTCTGCTACACTATGAACCTTTTCTTGGCCTGTACTGTTTTACGTCTCAGAGTTAAACATGGAGAAGAAGCGTTTGGTTTTCATGACCTTACATCTGGAACAAACTCCCAGGAAACTACATTTACTTTTAAATCAAGTTATCCTCGACCTGTTTAACCATTAATCAATTCTGGAACAAAACTCTTTTTTTTAATACCTGTTTTATTCTATTTTAGCTTGTTTTGATTTCTATTCTCTTGGCTTTTTAATGATTGTTTCAATATCTAAATTACATTTTATAATGTGTTTCTTTCCCAAATGGTCTTGATAATGTTTGTGAAGCACTTTGAGTTTCATTGTTCTTGAAAGGTGCTTTATAAATAAGCCTGCAATGCTCCAAATACAACTGATAAGAGCCATTCAATGTGCTGATAACCTCTGAAGCAGGTGTAGAAGCCCTAATGCGTGACTTAGTTTTTAACTTTCATAAAATGTAGGTATTCAAGAGACACGTGAATAAAAGAATGGTGAAAATTGAATCAGGTGAGATTAAGAAAAGCTTGTTTTGTGAGTCAAGCTCCAAAAACACTGTAGCCTACATTTCCCATAATGCAAAGGTGAAAAGAGTCAACAACTCAAGCTAAACGTATCCCTCTCTAAGAGCCATGGGAATGAAATACACCGTGAAGACCTCCTTATGCATACAAAGACTTTCTCATGCTGCTGCGCTGTTTCTGATCTCCACTTAACTTCCTCTAGCAGGTCATTGAATGTAAAGCACTCTGATAAAACATCTGAGTGTGTTGTGTGTGTGTGTGTGTGTGTGTGTGTGTGTGTGTGTGTGTGTGTTTGTGTGTGGTGTGTGTGTGTTGGGTGTGTGTGTGTGTGTGTGTGTGTGTGTGTGTGTGTGTGTGTGTTATCAGAAGATTAGCATCTCTTTGTTATTGAGGTTGCAAACACACAGCGCTTTATCGAAACTCGGGAACAAAGCATCTGAGTGTGAAGGTTAGATCAGAGTCAAATATTAAAGGGGCCCTATTCTGCCTTTTGGGGTTTTCCCTTTCCTGTTGTGTCACTACATACTGATATACACCTGAACATCAGCAGGAGAGGACTCTTTAAAGTAGAGGCACTACATACTGATATACACCTGAACATCAGCAGGAGAGGACTCTTTAAAGTAGAGGCACTACATACTGATATACACCTGAACATCAGCAGGAGAGGACTCTTTAAAGTAGAGACACTACATACTGATATACACCTGAACATCAGCAGGAGAGGACTCTTAAAGTAGAGACACTACATACTGATATACACCTGAACATCAGCAGGAGAGGACTCTTTAAAGTAGAGACACTACATACTGATATACACCTGAACACAGCAGGAGAGGACTCTTTAAAGTAGAGACACTATATACTGATATATACCTGAACATCAGCAGGAGAGGACTCTTTAAAGTAGAGACACATACTGATATACACCTGAACATCACCAGGAGAGGACTCTTTAAAGTAGAGTCACTACATACTGATATACACCTGAACATCAGCAGGAGAGGACTCTTTAAAGTAGAGACACTACATACTGATATACACCTGAACATCAGCAGGAGAGGACTCTTTAAAGTAGAGACACTACATACTGATATACACCTGAACATCAGCAGGAGAGGACTCTTTAAAGCTCATATCAGAAGGTAAAACTCACGTAGGCAGATAAAGGAAGTTTGTTGAGAAAATACAAAATCTTCGCAGGATCAACGAGAGAACAATCTATCCAGATGTCTCCTTCAGGAAACCAGCTGTTTTTGCACAACGTCCCTGGAGATTTAAAAAAAACAAGGCAGGTGACATTAAGGAAAAACTCCAGATGATGTTGAGTTTAGGAGGAGGAACTTTATCAGAAGTACATAGCTTAGCGTGCAGATGAATGCTAAACTCAGCATGCTAACTTATGATGCTAACGGCATATTCTAGTCATCTGAAATGCAGTTTGAAAAAGCATACCTTTTACTTAAATACCAATTCAAGAATTTACTTCACTATCAATACTTCTTGTCCTGATTATACTTGAACACATTACTTAAGTAACATTTTGAATGCAGGACTTTTAGTTGTAGTTGAGCATTAACGTCCTCTGTTTGAAGAAATATTGACGTTTTAAACAATTTTCTTACTGTGAAATCTCTAAATGTACATAGCTGACGAGCTTCTTTTGAGAGTAGGACTCCAAATGGTGCCCTAATACGATATGAATGATCTGCTTTCACCGACAAAAACAAAGAAAGATATATGTTTAAATTGAGTCTGGTGGTGAAATTCACACAGTGTGATATTACTACCTTCTTCCATGACTTTCAACATTGCCACCTACACATTATTAAACCAAAGCTACGTTTAAACGATTTCTTTTGAGCATCAGCAGACTGTAGTTAGCATGTTGTTAGCATCCGTGTTGCTGTTTGCTGCACACACACACACACACACCACACACACACACACACACACACACACACACACACACACACACACACACACACACACACACACACACACCACACACACACACACACACACACACACCACACACACACACACACACACACACACACACACACGTGAGAGAAGAAGACATGTGGATTCCAGATGAGCGGCGATTCACTGAGCCACAGCAAACAGTCTGTTTATCTGCTGCACACACCACACACACACACACACACACACACACACACACACACACACACACAACACACACACACACACACCCACACACACACACACACACACACCGCAAAATTGATAGGATTGACAGAAATTTACATTTTACTAAAAGTGAATTTGCATCATGTACATTTTCCTAATTAAAGTCCTCTTTCAGATGTTTTTGAATAATTTAATGGAAATTGTTTGTTTCAAAGAGATTCTTCTTTGTTTACAGGATTAAGGGAAGTACGACAATGCGGAAGATAAAAGTCCTGAGAGCGTTTTGTGAAATGTGAGTGACGGTCAGTGTCGTCATTGAAATGGTAAACAACCTTCTCCCTTATAAATCATTACAAAAACATTGCATTACAAGTATGTTTTGTATTGTATGAATAGCCTACTATATGTTGAATTTTAATGTGTTGTTTCTTTTGTTGTGTATAATATGTTCCCTCTACAGCCCTAAGATGTTAAGGAAAACTGCATAATAATACACTAATGTTAATAAGAGCTGTCAATCTCACTTTGGGGGGGATATTGGGTCAGAATTGAACCAGAGGAGACTCTCATTCTCTCGTGTGTTTTATATATTGAAGCTTCATTGAGTTTCATCAGGCTGAGAGCAGGCGAGTGGTCCCCCTGCAGGCG
>JAAOOA010000688.1:0-107500 GCA_012861695.1 Trematomus loennbergii | reverse complement strand
GATTAACATTAACTTCATCACAGTAATCATTACCAGTGTTATGTGTTAGTATTTTGCTCAACAGAGAAAGTTTGGAAACATCATGATGTAAATACTCACTGGTAAGAACAGACAGATAAACATAAGAGCCTGGATCTCGATCTCCTAATACGAACTGTCTGCAGACGTAACGACCAGCATCCTCCTCTGTGACCTTCTTTATAACCAGAAAACAATTCTCTGTAACTCTCAGTCTGTCTGATTTAGCTTTGGCATCTTCATCAATCTGCCCACCTCTAACCAGCACTACTGTGCCCCCTAAATCACTGAAGAACCAGGTAGGACTGTTACATTGATCCTGATCATCTATCACATAGTTACACGACAAAGTGGCTTCATCTCCAACTCTGACAATGGGGTAGAGGTATCGCTGTCCAATTGCAGCCCCTGAATAAACAAGAGATAATTATAAAGAATACAGAGAAATACAAATGTTCATTTAAGATACAACTAAAGTGTCCCGATGTGTCTAAAAGTGGCCTTCCCCTCGTTGGAAGACAAACAGACCACTTCTCTGTCTTGGTTAAAAGGAGGTTCGGTAATAAAGTAACATTCATGATGAATACATTTCCTTTTTTAATGTTTTCTAAATATATACATGTTGTTGGAATCCTTACCTGTAAACTGAAGCAGCAGAATGAGAAGTGAAGACATTTGAATCCGTTTGAACTCGGCCATCGTGTCTCTTGTATTCGTGTAAGTCTAGACTGGCTGCCTCGAGAAATGTTGGATGTACTTCCTTCCTCAAAGTAGCTGCGTCTTCTTTTCTCAGTCAAGATGAGCGCATGTCGCTTCCTGTGGGTTTACTTTAATAACATTCATATAACAAACATAACCATATAAGCACATTTCAAGCATCTATATATATATATATATATATAGTACTTTATTGATCCCAGTTGGGGAAATGTTTGCGTTGCAGCATAAGAAACAAGGCAATGAGAGCAATGAAAAAGGGCTTTACAAAATAAATATACTATTATCAGAATCAGGTTTATTGAAAACTTCATGAGGAATTTGTTTTTGGCAGAGGTGGGAGAAGTACTCAGGTCTTATACTTGAGTAAAAGTAGAAGTATTCAGATCTTGTAATTCAGTAAAAGTAGAAGTACTCAGGTCTTATACTTGAGTAAAAGTAGAAGTACTCAGGTCTTGTACTTGAGTAAAAGTAGAAGTACTCAGATCTTGTACTTGAGTAAAAGTAGAAGTACTCAGGTCTTGTACTTGAGTAAAAGTAGAAGTACTCAGATCTTATACTTGAGTAAAAGTAGAAGTACTCAGGTCTTATACTTGAGTAAAAGTAGAAGTACTCAGGTCTTGTACTTGAGTAAAAGTAGAAGTACTCAGGTCTTATACTTGAGTAAAAGTAGAAGTACTCAGGTCTTATACTTGAGTAAAAGTAGAAGTACTCAGGTCTTGTACTTGAGTAAAAGTAGAAGTACTCAGGTCTTGTATTTGAGTAAAAGTAGAAGTACTCAGGTCTTGTACTTGAGTAAAAGTAGAAGTACTCAGATCTTGTAATTCAGTAAAAGTAGAAGTACTCAGGTCTTGTATTTGAGTAAAAGTAGAAGTACTCAGGTCTTGTAATTAAGTAAAAGTAGAAGTACTCAGATCTTGTAATTCAGTAAAAGTAGAAGTACTCAGATCTTGTATTTGACTAAAAGTAGAAGTACTCAGGTCTTGTAATTCAGTAAAAGTAGAAGTACCCAGATCTTGTACTTGAGTAAAAGTAGAAGTACCAGAGTGTAGGAATACTCTGTTTCAGTAAAAGTCCTGCATTCAAAATGTTCCTCAAGTCAAAGTAGAAAAGTATTCTCATCAAAATATAGTGAAAGTAGCGACAGTAAAAGTAGTCATTGTGCAGATTGGTCCATTTCAGAATAATATATATGATATGTTTTATAATGATTGATCATTAAAGTGTTCTCATGCCTTATTCTACATGACCATATTCTACAAGTAATAAGCCATTAGTTGAGAGTTTTTCCTCAATAACCTCTTATTAGTGCTTATTTATTGCAAGTAAGGAAGTTGTTGTACATGAGTTTTGGTCTTAATATGCTCTGCTCAATATGGGCCTAATAAGTCAGCAGTACCACAAGAAAAGTAATTCTCCCATAATAACACTTAACAAATATGATCTATGCTTATGTAACAAGACATGAAACTATAAGTGTAAATAACTCAAAATGAGGTATTTATATCGAAGAATATGTTTTGGGGTATTGACAGTTCAGCTACCAATAGCAAGGTGATATTGACATGTATGTTTCATATTTGCACATTATATATTTGTAAAATGTGTACTGAAGGTTAGACAGGAAACCGGGTACAGGAAGTAGGAGAAAGTGAACTGAATAGCATGGCAGTAGACATCCATGAGTAGACTGCTACTAATTTTCCCTATGCAACCTGAAGAGTAAAAGGGTCAAGTCCGTCAGAAAGCAATGCCTGTAAGTGTACGCCTTACACTTACACTGTAAGGATTAGTAACATGTATTGTGTTTATGTGATGACATTTGGAGATGTTAAAACACAATGAGAAAATGTGTTAGCATTCGCGCTAGCGTTAGCATACATGCTAGCATTAGCCATACTAGCCAGGTATACATGCTTATTGCACAGCTAGCATTAGCTATATTTACCTTAGCGGTCCTATGTGTTAATCTGTGTATGTTACACCTGCATGTATGAGATCATTACGTGCCTTGTAACTTCTTTTTTATAGTTTCACTCCGTTTGAATGTCAGTGGACTGCAAATAAGTCAATAAAGGAGCATGGCTGCTCATTCCCTGAAAAGAGTTTGGCTGGTTTAATTTATGTTCACACTGAGACAGTACAACACATAGAGAGAACAGTACACCTATTGTGTAAGTACATACAAGCAGGTCACACAGTATGATCACAAATACATAAACTCTGTTAAAAATCTGTTTTTATTAAAAAGTAGAGGCTGCATTATGTGTTCTCAGCCTTGGAGAAACTTGACATGTTTTGGTACATGTGTCTGAACCTCTCTTTAGTGGTTCATTAATAAAACAGATATTTCAACGTGTGCCTACTTTGTTCATGTACTGTTGAGGTTAATTTCAGTAGTTGTGTGCTATAATGTATTTACAAAGTGTGAAGAGGAGGCAACTTTAGAATAGGGAACCTGTTCAGGTCAATTAGAGTCAAACTACTAGTTTATTGGTTATGAACAAGACTTCACTTTAGAATAGGGAACATGTTCAGGTCAATCAGAGTCAAACTACTAGCTTATTGGTTATGAACAAGACTTCACTTTAAAATAGGGAACATGTTCTTAGATAGAAATACCTAATTTTGAGTTATTTAGACTTAATTAACACTTATAGTTTCATGTCTTGTTACATAAGAATAGATTATATTTGTTAAGTGTTATTATGGGAGAATTACTATTCTTGTGGTACTACTGCCTTATTAGGCCCATATTAAGCAGAGCATATTAAGACCAAAACTCATGTACAACAACTTCCTTACTTCGGAGACAGTTGCTTCCCGCGGGCAGTGAGGGCGGAGTGGCGCAGCGGGCTGTGCGTTTGATCATCAGATCAAGGGGGCGTTGGGGAACTCCAGTTCGAAACCCGCTCCCGCCGCCACTGCGTCAGGCCGTTGTGTCCTTGGGCAAGACACTTCACCCGAATTGCTCCTGTGGGTATTGTCCACAGTACATGTATGATATTAATGTGTACTTGTAAAGCGCCTTGATGACTTTGAGGTGTGAAGATGGGCGGTGTGGCGCAGTGGGCTGTGCATTGATCATCAGATCAAGGGGGTAAAACCCGCCTCCGCCGCCGCTGCGTCTGTAAAGCCGTTGTGTCCTTGGGCAAGACACTTCACCTGAATTTGCTCCTGTGGGTATTGTCCACAGTACATGACCGTTACATGTATGTATGTGTAATGTGTATCTGTAAAGCGCTTTGGGTCATGGAAAAAGCGCTATAATAAATATAAGGAATTATTATTATATAGTGAGACTGTTAAACAATTGAACTGCTGAAACAATTTCAAAACATTCATTGCTACTCAGTAATATGTATCTAATATCTAATATATATCATTCCAATAACTTGTATATAGACTCGTACTGCACTATTCCACATGCTCACTTTATTTTATAACTATTTTTCTTTTGTATTGCTCTTGCTATCTGTATTGTTATTATGTTGCATTGTTGGAGAAGCCTGTGACATAAGACTTTCAACAACATAATTACTCTGTAGCTATGTCAGTTTGACAATAAAGAACCTTGAACCTTGAACCTTGAACCTTGAACCTTGTTGGATTCAAGATTCAAAGGTTTTATCATCATATGCTCAGCAGCTAGAAATGTCAATGAAATTCTTCTGACCTGAGCTCCCCAACAATGCAACATATATAATAAAATACAAAAATACAAAATAAAAAGTAGTGCAAAAAGTTTATATACATGTAATATAATAGAATATGATATTTACAAGAACAGAATATGAAATTAAATAATGTAAATTAAGAAAAAAATTAAATATGGTGTATTGCGTGGATAATAGACCCAATCACAGTGAATGTTCAAAAATAAACTTGATAAATGTTTCTTTTTCATCTCACAGTGCACATATTTAAGTAATCATAACACAAAGCTAAAAGTTAATCTGTTTTTCCTTTCTCTTTTCAAGAGTGCTTCAGAGGATGGCTGAATTCACAAAACATGGAGAAGACCGAGAGGGAGAAGTTGGCCGGTTACTACATTTCACAAAAAATACAGGACCTTGTGAAAAGCGGAAAGAAACAGTTGAAGGAAATTGCTTTCCTGCTTCTAATCATTTGATGTATGAGTATTTATTTACAGACATTCTATACATTCTGGTACCTTTCTGGTAAGGTAGGTGCTCTGATCTGAAATGATAGATGTTCATTGAGCTACTGCAATTGGGTGAGAGTGTTTCATCATCATATATGACCAGCTTAACCATCAAGTAATCCCAGTTAAAGTTCTACTCAAGATCATACCAGTCTGACCAGCTAGAACACTGTGACCACCAGCTTTTACCAGCTAAACCAGCTATCCTGACCAGCTAGACACTCACCAAGTCACCTAAAACTTTTATTGTCCTCTCTAAATTAGATTCGTTTTTAATATGATTTGTGTTAACTAAGGATGTTCTCTTAAGTTGTATGGCTTGTGAACTAATGTTTAATTACTTTACTAACTACAACAAAGTCTCTCTGAGAGGAAAATAATAATTTAAAATATGTTAATGACCCCCTGATATTGTATTTGTAATGTTTAATTACTTCACAAACTATTAATGAATCCCTATATGAAGTTACATGAGGCTACATTTACTGGTGTTGAGCCCTGGATGATGAAAATAATCTAAGTGTCATGTTGGGGGACATTACGGAACTCAGGAGTCCGCCCTTGGAGGCTTGGAGAGCGGATAAAGAGAGCTGTATTTACTGGTGTTGAGCCCTGGATGATGTAAATAGTCCAATGCCATGGTAGGGGGGCATTACGGAACTCAGGAGTCCGCCCTTTGAGGCGTTGTTAACATTAATGCTTTTGTTTTTGTTACTAAGATACTTTTTAGATACACTTTTGAAGTGAGCAACACTTTACAACTGGTAGAAAGTTAAGTACCTTGTATGGAATTGGGTTTTCTTTAGAGCTGTTTTCAGTGAGACAATGCAGTTTCTGATCATTTTAAGTTTCAAGTTTCAAGGCTTTATGGCATATGCCCATTAGCTACAGTGTAGATATGTCAATGAAAAACATAGGTCACAGGCTCCTCCAACAGTGCACATAAAACAGATAAAATACTGCAATAGAATTTTGATATGACAGATTTGTGCGTAATTCTCTCACAAAGGAACTGTAAGATACACGTTTATGTATGGAAAACTTTATAACTTGGTAAAATATTCATTCATTTGTAATGAATTGAGTTTTCTTCAAGAATCAAACTCTAAATGGAGAGTTTGTGATTTTAACACTGTTTCGATGAAACAATGCAGTTTTGATAACTTGACTTGACTAACATTACTTTTTTAAATATATGTTTTTAGATGCTTTACTTTTGATTTCTTTCATGTTATTTTAACACATTACTTTTTTCATATTTTTCAACATACTGTGATATTTGTTTTTTCTCTCCTTTTTTCCATTATATTTTTGAATATACAGACATTCAACGCAATAAGTCCCACCCCAATCAGCAAATCATCCAAAACTAAGGACCCCCACTAAGACGAACAGATTTTCTTTAAGACTGTGACTCTTAAAGGCACTTTGGGATTTTAGTAAGACAATCCAGTTTTCTGGAAATAACTTAAATGATTTTCGTTTTTTCTCCTACAAAGATACTTATAGTTACACTTTAATGGATGCAAAACTTTATAACTTGGTAAAATATTCATTAATTTGTAATGAATTGAGATTCTTAAAGAATCAAACTCTAAATGGAGAGTTTGTGATTTTAACACTGTTTCGATGAAACAATGCCGTTTTGATAACTTGACTTGACTAACATTACTTTTTTAAATATATGTTTTGTTAGATGACTTTACTGATTTTTGCTTTTTTCTTCCTTGCTTTTGTTTGTGTTACTAGGATACTTTTAGATACACTTTGAAGTGTGCAACACTTTACAACTGATAGAATAGTACTTTGTAAGGAATTCGTTTTCTTGGTAGAATATAAAGTACTTTGTAAGGAATTGGGTTTCTTAACAATCCTGCTCCACCATTAAATCACTTAATCTGCTACTTCCAGGCAAAAGCTTTTAAAACTTGCATCGTGTATTAAGTCATGTCTTGGCAAAAATGAGAGTCCTGGGTGCTTTAAAACATTTCTTAGAACATTTTGATATATTCAAACACATAATGAACTGCAATGACTCACTGCTGCATCAAATTTATTTTACACTGTTGGGAGGACAAAACTGTGAGACTCTCAGACCCTTTTGTTGTCAATCTAATTAGCCTTGATCTATAAAAAAGTCACCTACTACTTTTATTTGTCCTCTCTAAATTAGATTTAGGGTTTTTAAATTCTGAAAAGGCGTGTTGTGAGGGGGAAAAACAGATGTATGTATGCGGTTTTGAATGGTGGCTGGTTGATGAAAACTGATCCAAAATAAGGGGTCAGGAATAATATGGCTTGAAATATGAGCAATCATGTTAATAGCTACAGATACGCTAAAGTACTACAACAACAACAACATAGGAGTGCTTATACTGTATGTTGTAAAAGCAGGACAAACAAATAAATAAAATGCTGCATTGTTTTTGAAACAAGAACCATATGCCCAAGGCATTTCTACATTTAGATGACATGTTCAGAACTCAGTACATTTGAACCAATAACTAATTTAACCATCAACATCAATTTAAGTGCACACAGCAGTGCAAACAAACAAAAAAACAGGCTTGTGTGCATCAGACAACTCAAATTACTCCACTTTAACCATATTTAGAATGTCCTCATTTTAACTAAAGTAATTTAACCTAAGTGGAGCCAACCTAAGGAGTGGGCCCTACAGTCTGGGACTAGCTTACTTTTTAACATTCTACTCAAAGGGCCCGTAAATATTATCTCCGCCAATATGCTATATTAAAATATCATTTAAAAAAAAAAAAAAAACTCATTTCATGTTGAAATGATCAAGGAAAAGCCAGTCAATGTTATGTTAACACAAACAAAAGTTCTGTTTTATATGTTGAAATATAATTTAAAAAACAACGATATAGTATTTTCAAGTCTTACTTTAGTAATAAGAGTCACATTAAAGTTTGTCATGATTTTCCGTAAAAAAGTCAAGTATAGTTTGTCAAAAGAATATGAAAAAATCATTTTGTAGAGTAGTATGTTGAAAATCTCAGTGTTTAACTGAACACACCTACATGTGATAACACCTCGAACAAAGGGGTAATTAGCATACAAAGGGGGGTCACTAGCATCAGTGGGGGAAAGGTGCTACGAAATGAACTTTGAGGAGGGGGAACTTGTAAGAATTTCCAAGGCGAGAGGGTCTTTGATAAAAAAATATGAACAGAGTTATACCGACGAATTATTTACGGCGTCCGAACGCATACCTCGTCAACCATCTGTTTACAAACTCAAAGATTATGATGGAGAAGAGATCAAGGGGACTTTTTTATGAGAAAGAGTTAAAAAAAGTGAAGGTAGTACTTTTTTCTGAACAGATTTTCTTTAAGACTGTGACTCTTAAAGGCATTTTCTAGTAAGACAATCCAGTTTTCTGGAAATAACTTAATGATTTTTGTTTTTTCTCCTACAAAGATACTTATAGTTACACTTTAATGGATGCAAAACTTTATAACTTGGTAAAATATTCATTAATTTGTAATGAAATTAGTTTCTTAAAGAATCAAACTCTAAATGGAGAGTTTGTGATTTTAACACTGTTTCGATGAAACAATGCGGTTTTGATAACTTGACTTGACTAACATAACTTTTTTTTAAATATATGTTTTTAGATGCTTTACTTTGATTTCTTTCATGTTATTTTAACACAACATTACTTTTTTCATATTTTTCAACATACTGTGATATTTGTTTTTCTCTCCTTTTTTCCATTATATTTTTGAAAAACTACACAGTGATTTTTATCAAAATACAACATGCAACTAATACATTATACAATATTACGACTTTTTGCGATATTTTCAACACAATATACTTGTACCTTTTTCTGTAGGGCTTCAGGATATTTGGCATGTCATGCATAAAACCGGTGTCATCTTTCCTGAAACTGACGTGCTGTCCGTTTTACAAACAAGTTATCTTTCTGCTTCTTCACCCTCTGAATTTTCCTCCCCCGTCCCTCTTCCTTCAGCCATCACAACAACAATCAAGTCAGATCTGTGAAATTAAACACCTCTCCCAAAGCGTGACTTCCCTATTGAGGGAGTGGGGCAGTAGGGCCTAACCCGATTGGCCTAATATACTAACATGCAGAACGTATGGTATGTTTGAAAAAAGACTAACCATCTATCCAGTTCAAGCTGTCTTTAAGATGCGACATCGCGCTCTGACTTTTTCCGTAAAATCGTGACAAACTATTACTTATTCTTACATTTGACCTCTTGCTGCTTGGTTGAAAATGATAGATGAAAAAGCTACAACGCTTAAAGAACTTTCTAAAAACTCTCAATTCTACAGATGAATCCCCCACTCAACGCAATAAGTCCGCCCCCCACTCAGCAAATCATCTAAAACGAAGGACCCCACTAAGACGACCGTTGAAAACTAGCCAGGGATCTGAGAAAAACCAAGTCTCCCCCGCGAGTTGCAGCCAGGAACAAACTCCTGTCTCCTATCATCACCACCATTGTGGACACCCACATATTGCAGTACTACTGCTGCTGATGTTACTCCTGGGGCCAAGACGTCTCTGTTTATGAACATAGTGAAATCGGAGTTGGTTGATATTCTGGAGAGGGTGCTGCATCGGTACAGAGAAAAAATCTGCAATGGATGCCGAGTCAGTCACCCCGGCCAGAGGCAACACGATTGTCTGAATGACATTCCAGAATATTTCTTCAGAAACAATTACAACGCGTTAATGAAAAGTCTTTGGCTCGCCGACTTCATTACAGTGAATGACCAGAGTCTTAATGATAAAAAAACATTTACACGGCTGAATGGAGGATCCAAGGCGCTTCGGAGGCTTTTCTGTACAATCTCAAAAACTGCAGACGCCTCAAGGAGAGACTTGAAAAGATCCATGCCGAGCTGGATGGATAGGAAGAAGACTAATAACCAGCGGTTGATTGAAGCCGGGGATTTTTTTTTTTTGATACTTTGACTTTTCTTTAAAGTAAAATAAAAATGGGTAACTACTATGGAAAACAATCTGTATATATCTATCAGAATGCAGTCAATACCTGTTTAATAAGTGTGTTGTTGATGACGATTGAAAACAGAATGAATAGTGATCCCCGTGTAAACAGAACGGCTGAAGTTTGTAAACTAGAAGACATTTTGGATATCGTTCATTCTGGCAGTACTATTCCGGGTCATTGGGAAACGATTGTAAACGAAACTTTAAAGTGGTACTGGAATCTTCATTTTCCGAAACATTCTGTAACATTACCGAAGAAATGAAACAAACACCAAAAGTGTATCATGTGCTCGCATTGTATGCTCTGTTTGTAGATGTAATGCATCTTTGTGTCAAAAACAGCATACACATGAATACTTTGGCCGAAGTGCAAAAACTCCATTATAATATTTCCCTTCATCTGGGGGATTCTGTGCTGGAGAAGATCATGGGGATGTTGCAATCAGTATAAATGTATTACTGCTTCCTATGGGGTGAAAACAATAAATTGTAAATATGAAATTCTGCAAATAATAAAAAGTGTTTTTACATTTTAAAAAACTGTTGTCTTCAAATCATAGTATAGTATTTCCTACATATCATTTTTTAAAAGAGTCACAGTATAGAATGTCTGAACATTTATTTTTAAAAGTACTAGTATAGTATGTTAAAAGTATCGTGAAAAAAGTCCAAGTATAGTATGTAGTTAAGAATTATATTATATATTTTCTGCAATGTCAGTATAGGATCTCTAAAAAAAAAAATGAGAGAAAGTCATAGTATAGTTTGACAAAAAGATCTTGAAAAAGTCATGACATTGTGTGTTGAAATGGTTTTGAATAAACACATCAGTATTTTTAAAAAGTAAAATTGTATCAAGTGCATCAGACAACTCAAATTACTCAATTTGAACCATATTATAAATAAGTAAAGAATGGTCATAGTATATAGCAGGGCTGTTTAATAGTTTTCGTGTTTCAGTGTTTCAGTGTTTCAGTGTTTCAGTGTTTCAGTGTTTCAGTGTTCTGTGTTTCTGCAAGCTAGGCTCCACAGGAACGAAAACTGGTTGAATCTGCATATTTCTCATGCGTATAGCCCTTTAAGCTTAACGACGCCGTAACGGAAACGTAGAAACAGACCCTGCAAACGACAACGGGTCCAAAGGTGGATAGATCTGGGAACGGAGCGCTCTGGGGGGTCCAACGGGGCCGTGTGGTCGCCTATACGGTCATCCGTTTCTGATAATGACGACGCAATAGCCCCGCCTCTCCCCACCTCTGCTGCTCACCCCCGCAAAAGTACACTGCACACTGAATTCAGATTATTTATCTTTATCTCGATATGGACATAAACGCGAGTGAAGTCTAATCTGACAGGACGGAGACACGCAGCTCCTCCCGCTGTGATGCAGCGGGAGCAAAACACACACTTCAAGTCAAATCATCACTCTTAGCTATTTTAATTACCTCTCAAACTACCTAAACTAGTTATAAATATGTTTATTTTTACTGTCGGGTTTACTTACTGGATCAGCTGCTGCATGAGGAGGCATGAAGATTTAAACTTTAACACACGTTGACCGGCGAAAAACTCTGCGCGGTTCCCTCGGCCCCCACCGCGGAGAATAAACAGAAGTGCAGCCATGACAACCATTCTTCTTCGCTGCTTTTGTGGAGGAAGTTGCTGCTTTTTGTGGAGGAAGTTACAGCGCCATGTACAGGTTCGGCATATGTACTGCAGCTTTTGGAGCAGGTTGGATGTAAACGGAGCCGTCTCGTGGAGCTTGACACAATCCGGTGTATATTGCGTGTGGGCGGAAGCTTTTTTGCGGTTGCGTTTGCGTTACTCCGATGCGTTTTGCCGTATGCGTTCCCCTGGAGCCGGGGCCTCAGTGTTTCAGTGTTTCAGTGATTTGTGTGTCAGTGTCAGTGTCAGTGTTGCAGTGTTTCAGTGTTTCAGTGTTTAAGTGTTTCAGTGTTTTTTTGTCAGTGTGTCAGTGTTTCAGTGTTTCAGTGTTTTGTGTGTCAGTGTTTCCGTGTGTCAGTGTTTCTGTGTTTCAGTGTTTCAGTGTTTTCAGTGTTTCAGTGTTTCAGTATTTCAGTGTTTCAGTGTTTCAGTGTTTCAGTGTTTTGTGTGTCAGTGTGTCAGTGTGTCAGTGTTGCATTGTTTCAGTGTTTTAGTGTTTCAGTGTTTTTCCGTGTCAGTGTGTCAGTGTTTCAGTGTTTCAGTGTTTTGTGTGTCAGTGTTTCAGTGTGTCAGTGTTTTGTATGTCAGTGTTTCAGTGTGTCAGTGTTTCAGTGTTTCGGTATTTCAGTGTTTCAGTGTTTTGTGTTTTTTGTGTGTCAGTGTTTCAGTGTTTCTGGTGTTTCAGTGTTTCAGTGTTTTCAGTGTTTCAGTATTTCAGGCCTAGGCTCCACGAGGACGAAAACGGGTTGAATCCGCATATTTCTCATGCGTATAGCCCTTTAAGCTCGACGACGCCGTAACAGAAACGTAGAAACAGACCCCGCAAACGACAACGGGTCCAAAGGTGGATAGATCTGGGAACGGAGCGCTCTGGGGGGTCCAACGGGGCCGTGGGGTCGCCTATACGGTCATCCAGTTTCATAGCCCCGCCTCTCCCCGCCTCTCCCCACCTCTGCTGCTCACCCCCGCAAAAGTACACTGCACACTGAATTCAGATTATTTATCTTTATCTCAATATGAACATAAACGCGAGTGAAGTCTAATCTGACAGGATGGAGACACGCAGCTCCTCCGGCTGTGAAGCCATAAATAAATTTGATGCAGCAGTGAGTCATTGCAGTTCATTATGTGTTTGAATATATCAAAATGTTCTAAGAAATGTTTTAAAGCACCCAGGACTCTCATTTTTGCCAAGACATGACTTAATACACGATGCAAGTTTTAAAAGCTTTTGCTTGGAAGTAGCAGATTAAGTGATTTAATGGTGGAGCAGGATTGTTAAGAAACCCAATTCCTTACAAAAGTACTTTATATTCTACCAAGAAAACGAATTCCTTACAAAGTACTATTCTATCAGTTGTAAAGTGTTGCACACTTCAAAGTGTATCTAAAAGTATCCTAGTAACACAAACAAAAGCAAGGAAGAAAAAGCAAAAATCAGTAAAGTCATCTAACAAAACATATATTTAAAAAAGTAATGTTAGTCAAGTCAAGTCATCAAAACGGCATTGTTTCATCGAAACAGTGTTAAAATCACAAACTCTCCATTTAGAGTTTTATTCTTTAAGAATCTCAATTCATTACAAATTAATGAATATTTTATCAAGTTATAAAGTTTTGCATCCATTAAAGTGTAACTATAAGTATCTTTGTAGGAGAAAAAACGAAAATCATTTAAGTTATTTCCAGAAAACTGGATTGTCTTACTAAAATCCCAAAGTGCCTTTAAGAGTCACAGTCTTAAAGAAAATCTGTTCGTCTTAGTGGGGGTCCTTAGTTTTGGATGATTTGCTGATTGGGGTGGGACTTATTGCGTTGAATGTCTGCATATTCAAAAATATAATGGAAAAAAGGAGAGAAAAAACAAATATCACAGTATGTTGAAAAATATGAAAAAAGCAATGTGTTAAAATAACATGAAAGAAATCAAAAGTAAAGCATCTAAAAACATATATTTAAAAAAGTAATGTTAGTCAAGTCAAGTTATCAAAACTGCATTGTTTCATCGAAACAGTGTTAAAAATCACAAACTCCATTTAGAGTTTGATTCTTGAAGAAAACTCAATTCATTACAAATAAATGAATATTTGACCAAGTTATAAAGTTTTCCATACATAAACGTGTATCTTACAGTTCCTTTGTGAGAGAATTACGCACAAATCTGTCATATCAAAACATTCTATTGCAGTATTTTATCTGTTTTATGTGCACTGTTGGAGGAGCCTGTGACCTATGTTTTTCATTGACATATCTACACTGTAGCTAATGGGCATATGCCATAAAGCCTTGAAACTTGAAACTTAAAATGATCAGAAACTGCATTGTCTCACTGAAAACAGCTCTAAAGAAAACCCAATTCCATACAAGGTACTTAACTTTCTACCAGTTGTAAAGTGTTGCTCACTTCAAAAGTGTATCTAAAAAGTATCTTAGTAACAAAAACAAAAGTATTAATGTTAACAACGCCTCAAAGGGCGGACTCCTGAGTTCCGTAATGCCCCCCTACCATGGCATTTGGACTATTTACATCATCCAGGGCTCAACACCAGTAAATACAGCTCTCTTTATCCGCTCTCCAAGCCTCCAAGGGCGGACTCCTGAGTTCCGTAATGTCCCCCCAACATGACACTTAGATTATTTTCATCATCCAGGGCTCAACACCAGTAAATGTAGCCTCATGTAACTTCATATAGGGATTCATTAATAGTTGTGTGAAGTAATTAAACATTACAAAATACAATATCAGGGGGTCATTAAGATATTTTAAATTATTATTTTCCTCTCAGAGAGACTTTGTTGTAGTTAGTAAAGTAATTAAACATTAGTTCACAAGCCATACAACTTAAGAGAACATCCTTAGTTAACACAAATCATATTAAAAACGAATCTAATTTAGAGAGGACAATAAAAGTTTTAGGTGACTTAGTGAGTGAAAATTAATGGCTGATAGCAAAATCAGGAGGTGACGGGCAGGGGGGAGGGGAGAATTGGGAGGGGGTGTGAGGGGAGACAGTCTCACACATCCAGACTCCATTTTCATGAAGAGCCTCAGACGGAGGGGTTTGAACACGGCACAGATACTGCATCCGTTTCTTGACTGGCGCTCCCGACGGATGGCGGTAAGTTGTCACAGGTGTCTCGCTGATTAAACCCATATCGATGCGTCTCTTTGCCATTTTCGTTTTGAAAGTTTAGGTGACTTGGTGAGTGGAAATGACTGGCTTTTTATCTAGTTTGCACGGATTTCTTTTTTTACCAAGCTCCACCCCCACCTCTACCTTCTGACATCACAGCAAAAGGAAGGGGGGAAGGGGTGGGAGGGGGACGGGGACGGGGTGAGAGGGGGACGGGGTGCGAGGGGGATGGGGTGACAGGAAGGGGTGAGAGGGGACGGGGTGCGAGGGGGATGGGGTGCGAGACATGTTACAACACCTCACCACCCTCACATCAAAGGACATACATCAAAGGGCTAATTAGATTAGACAACAAAAGGATCTACTACAAGGGGAATTCACACCTACATGTTACAATCACCTCACCCCTCACATCAAAGGATAGACATCAAGGGGTCAGACATCAAAGGCTAATTAGATTACACAACAAAGGATCTACTACAATGGGGAATATCACACCTACATGCTACAACACCTCACCCCTCACATCAAAGGATATCACACCTATCTGTGAAATCACACCTACACGTGATAATACCTCGACAAAGGGGCTCATTAGCATATCAAAGGGGCTCATTAGCATAAGTAGGAGGCGGGACATAGCAGGTGTGACCTGTCACTTTTTATGCATACTAATGTGATTGAAACAGCATCAGTAATACTACTTACCTTAATATAAAGTGTTACCATACGTTTTAATAGTATAATATCCTCAAGATTACTAAATTAAGTAAGGTTTGGTTGAGGCTGAACTGGAATTTCCTACATCAAAAGTCACTTAAATGCCTCACAGTTATTTTAGTTGGCGGGGGCTAGCACAGCAGATACTGCTAGCCTTTTGTTGAAAGACAATCCATTTGATTGGTAATAAGCATTAGTGACAGATTAATCAGCCAATCAGATGTTGATGTTCGATGACATTACGCCACCTGGGCCTAGAGCTACCCTAAACTTCTGTCATGAACTTCCTTCGTAGCATGGATTTTATTTACAAGTGACAGGCTACTATTCGCTTCATTTTAGAGCGACGTGAGAGTGCACAATGACACACGTTTAATAATAGATTACTTCATTGATCAATGTTGGGAAATTGCGTCTGCATTCAACCCACCCTTATCTAGCTTACTGTTGTGATTGTTGATCAGCTGTCGTATTGTTGAGAGACTGTTTGGCATAATGTGCATTATTTGATTATGTTGGAACAGAGACGTGTAAAGTGTGTGTAGTGTATGTGCTCTTCAATAGTTTACTGAAGGCCCTGTCTAAAGACCCACGGTACGGCACTGATAAAGTAACATTCCTGATTGATACATTACCTTTTATAATGTTTTATAAATGTATATACATGTTGTAGGAATCCTTACCTGTAAACTGAAGCAGCAGAATGAGAAATAAAGACATTTTAATCAGTTTGAACTCATCCATCTTGATTCTCCGTCTCTCTGCTTCCTCTATCTCTTGTTCTGATGAGATGTTGATGAAATAGTGTGTTGGCAGAGAAGTGTTGCGTCTACTTCCTCTCATACGTATGATGTAAACTTCTCAAGGTGACTTTAGACTATTTCAAAAAATAGACTCAATTGTTGTTGTTTTTTTTATTGTAGATTCTAATGTCAACAGATATTACAAAGAGAAAACATACTATCTACATTAAGGCTGATAATCCATTCAATAACATGGACATCAAAAACAAAGCAAAGCTAAATGAAAGTGAATTAAGTAATAATTCTGAACACAGAGATATTAAAATGAGCTCAAGCTGCTGTATCTTCAAAAACAATCAGTACATCTTAAAATCAGCTCTGAACCTTCAGCTGGAAGACAATATAAGAAAGGAAACAAGAGTTAAAAGCTCTTTACAGTGACATCCAGTGGTTTATTAGATCAAGACTAAAATGAAATAATATGTAATGCAGAATGATTGTAAATCTTCCACTCCTGATGTGAAACATGATGATAGATGTAGACGTTGTTGATCAGTGGAGTCTGATGGAGGCAGAAGTGTTGCTCAAACTCCATCAGGAGGTCTGATGTTTTCATAGTTCACTGTACCATCATCTACATCATAACGCACCTGAGGAAAACAACAACAACATCTACGAGAGTTGGTTACAAAGGATTTCAAAGTAAAACACAGTTACAGTTTAATCAGCAGACCCTGAACGCACCATCAGTTACCGTCTGATCTGATTTAATCTACTGACTTCTGCACAGTTTGCTTTGAAACTAGATTTGATCCTGCACATTATTCACAGTAACATACACATTGTTTTCTAATACTAAACTATTAGCATTGCTAAAAGCCAGTGTGAAGGTGGGGAAATCCTCTGTGATGTAATTCAGGGGAATCAGTCCTTTAATCTGAATCATCATGTTCAGATGTTACGGACAGGTTCAAAGAGGTGTTGATTCAGATCTATGGTCTCTTTGGAGGCTGTACTTTGTGTCTGTGTTTATCAGTTCATAATGAAGAGAGAGTCAAATCACTTCAGTATTTAGTTGTAAAAACTCACATTGATTTCATCCATCTGTGTTTGCTTCTCTGAGAAGAAAGAAGAGAAAGTTGACTTTACTTTCCACAATTCAAAAAACTTTTAAGTTTCATCTGTGAATGTTCTCACCTTTAATTCTTGTCCATATGCTGACCACCACAACAATCATTATGAGACCTGCTAAACCCACAGGCACGAGGATGAGCCTCAAGAGACCTGGAAAGAAAATATAATTGTTTTAAAGATATATATATTTTGTACATTTACTTTATTCTTTAAAGAAACGGAGATGTTTTGAAATGTATCTACATGCAATCACGTTGAACGCCAATCAGTGCAAAGATGTGATGTGATTTCTTAACAAAATGTATATAATTTTAAACTGTTTAAAACAAACCATTTAATAGTCTTTGATTTAAGAGAAAGATTTTTAATCAAGCAATATTCATATATACACACCACTTTAAATGTTTTGTTTTTAACTTTAATGAATGGCTTTGTTTTAGAAAGTGAGTTAATGAAATGTGTCCTCATTTCTTTCCATGTGTACGGGGGACAGAAGACAAAGAGGTTCTAGAGACAGATAACGTACAGATGCTGAGACTCTACCTTGTAGTTTTGCTGAATCTTCAGTGATCACAGAAGCTGTCGTAGTGAAACCTGATCTGGAGTCGCTCTCTGTTGTGTTGTTGTTGTTGTTGTTGCTGTTGTTGTTGGTGTTGGTGTTGTTGCTGTTGTTGCTGTGTCCTCACCTGAACAGATGAAAAAAGATCAACAAATGTTTCACTAGCAAACCGTCTTATGGGCAATTTATATTGTGATATATAATACAACTTCAAATCATTGAATAAGTAAAAATACATGAGTTAATTAAGTCACTTTGAATGGCTCAACATGTTCTCACCTGAGGACTGAAGGCTGAAGGTCTGCACGTTGGAACGATTAATTACTTCACAAGTAAACAACTCAGACCTTGATGTGTAACTAACAAGAGAAGTCAGAAATGTCACAGAGGCAGAGCAGAGAGACTGTGATGTCTTTATCTCTCTGTGATCTTTATCCACATCTTGACCCTGAAGCAGCCACTTCACTCTGTGTGGACACCCTCCATATGTCGACAAAGAGCAGTCTAACGTCACCTCATCATTGTCCTGATGTTCAGTCACTGAAGATGGAGATATTGAGAGAGAAAGACAACAAGATTAACATTAACTTCATCACTGTAATCATTACCATTGTTATGTTTTAGTGTTTTGCTCAACAGAGAAAGTTTGGAAACATTATGATGTAAATACTCACTGGTAAGAACAGACAGAAGAACCTGAGATTCTGGATCTTGTTGTTCTCCTGATATAAACTGTCTGCAGATGTAAAGACCAGCATCCTCCTCTGTGACCTTCTTTATAACCAGAGAACAATTCTCTGTAACTCTCAGTCTGTCTGATTTAGCTTTGGCATCTTCATCAATCTGCCCATCTTCAACCAGCACTGCTGTGCTTCCTGAACCACTGAAGAACCAGGTAGGACTGTTACATTGATCCTGATCATCTATCACATAGTTACACGAAAAAGTGGCTTCATCTCCAACTCTGACAATGGGGAAGATGAGACGCTGTCCAATTGCAGCCCCTGAATAAACAAGAGATAAGTATAAAGAATACAGAGAAATAAAAATGTTCATTTAAGATACAACTAAAGTGTCCCTATGTGTCTAAAAGTGGCCTTCCCCTCGTTGGAAGACAAACAGACCACTTCTCTGTCTTGGTTAAAAGGAGGTTAGGTAATAAAGTAACATTCATGATGAATACATTACATCTTTTAATGTTTCTAAATATATACATGTTGTTGTTGGAATCCTTACCTGTAAACTGAAGCAGCAGAATGAGAAGTGAACACATTTGAATCCGTTTGAACTCGGCCATCGTGTCTCTTGTATTCGTGTAAGTCGAGACTGGCTGCCTCGAGAAATGTTGGATGTACTTCCTTCCTCAAAGTAGCTGCGTCTTCTTTTCTCAGTCAAGATGAGCGCATGTCGCTTCCTGTGGGTTTAATAACATTCATATAACAAACATAACCATATAAGCACATTTCAAGCATCTATATATAGTACATATATATATATATATAGTATATATAGTACTTTATTGATCCCAGTTGGGGAATGTTTGCGTTGCAGCAAAAGAAACAAGGCAATGAGAGCAATGAAGAGATAAACAGTCCAAAACATTTCTGATATAGAAATAAAACAGCATTAAAATGTGGAAAACATACATGTGGAAATACAAATGTCCAGTAACAAATATAATGCAGGATATTATTGTACAAAACATGGATTATTCAATATTGAATGGAGGGTGACTCAACAGAAGTCACTGTGAGGAAGGAATATACCAAATAAAAGAGACTGTTGATCCAGAGAGGGTTTGAGAAAAGGCTTTACAAAATAAATATACTATTATCAGAATCAGGTTTATTGAAAACTACATGAGGAATTTGTTGTTGGCAGAGGTGGGAGAAGTACTCAGGTCTTGTACTTGAGTAAAAGTAGAAGTACTCAGGTCTTGTACTTGAGTAAAAGTAGAAGTACTCAGGTCTTGTACTTGAGTAAAAGTAGAAGTACTCAGGTCTTGTACTTGAGTAAAAGTAGAAGTACTCAGGTCTTGTATTTGAGTAAAAGTAGAAGTACTCAGGTCTTGTACTTGAGTAAAAGTAGAAGTACTCAGGTCTTGTAATTCAGTAAAAGTAGAAGTACTCAGGTCTTGTACTTGAGTAAAAGTAGAAGTACTCAGGTCTTGTAATTCAGTAAAAGTAGAAGTACTCAGGTCTTGTACTTGAGTAAAAGTAGAAGTGCCAGAGTGTAGGAATACTCTGTTACAGTAAAAGTCCTGCATTCAAAATGTTCCTCAAGTAAAAGTAGAAAAGTATTCTCATCAAAATATAGTGAAAGTAGCGACAGTAAAAGTAGTCATTGTGCAGATTGGTCCATTTCAGAATAATATATATGATATGTTTTATAATGATTGATCATGAAAGTGTTCTCATGCCTTATTCTACATTACCACATTCTACAAGTAATAAGCCATTAGTTGAGAGTTTTTCCTCAATAACCCTCTTATTAGTGCTTATTTATTGCAAGTAAGGAAGTTGTTGTACATGAGTTTTGGTCTTAATATGCTCTGCTCAATATGGGCCTAATAAGGCAGCAGTACCACAAGAAAAGTAATTCTCCCATAATAACACTTAACAAATATGATCTATTCTTATGTAACAAGACATGAAACTATAATTGTAAATAACTCAAAATGAGGTATTTATATCGAAGAATATGTTTGGGGTATTGACAGTTCAGCTACCAATAGCAAGGTGATATTGACCTGTATGTTTCATATTTGCACATTTATATATTTGTAAAATGTGTACTGAAGGTTAGACAGGAAACCGGGTACAGGAAGTAGGAGAAAGTGAACTGAATAGCATGGCAGTAGACATCCATGAGTAGACTGCTACTAATTTCCCCTATGCAACCTGAAGAGTAAAAGGGTCAAGTCCGTCAGAAAGCAATGCCTGTAAGTGTACGCCTTACACTGTAAGGATTAGTAACATGTATTGTGTTTATGTGATGACATTTGGAGATGTTAAAACACAATGAGAAAATGCGTTAGCATTCGCGCTAGCGTTAGCATACATGCTAGCATTAGCCATACTAGCCAGGTATACATGCTTATTGCACAGCTAGCATTAGCTATATTTACCTTAGCGGTCCTATGTGTTAATCTGTGTATGTTACACCTGCATGTATGAGATCATTACGTGCCTTGTAACTTCTTTTTTATAGTTTCACTCCGTTTGAATGTCAGTGGACTGCAAATAAGTCAATAAAGGAGCATGGCTGCTCATTCCCTGGCTCTCAAAAGAGTTTGGCTGGCTGTTTAATCTATGTTCACACTGAGACAGTACAACACAGAGAGAGAACAGTACACCTATTGTGTAAGTACATACAAGCAGGTCACACAGTATGATCACAAATACATAAACTCTGTTAAAAATCTGTTTTTATTAAAAAGTACAGGCTGCATATGTGTTCTCAGCCTTGTAGAAACTTGACATGTTTTGGTATGTGTCTGAACCTCTCTTTAGTGGTTCATTAATAAAACAGATATTTCAACGTGTGCCTACTTTGTTCATGTGCTGTTGAGGTTAATTTCAGTAGTTGTGTGCTATAATGTATTTACAAAGTGTGAAGAGGAGGCAACTTTAGAATAGGGAACCTGTTCAGGTCAATTATGGCGCATTTCCACCACACGGTCGGCCTCGGCCACGCTCGGTACTGCTTGGCCGCGTTGGGCCTTAACAGGGCTGGCTCACTTCATGCTGCGCTTCCATTACAGTTTAGGAACTGGGGTAGTTACTATAGTAACGCAGTGTAGGCGGAGCCGTGACGTCATCTTCAATGAGAACCCCAGAAAAACAACACAGCCGTTAGCTGTTAGCACTCAGAGCTCACAGCTCCTTATATGTTCAGAAACTAGACAAAAGTTAAACAAGTACAAACCACAGACTGCCTGTGTCATGGTGAATACAGTCGCTGCTTTATTATGTCTGTATAGGCCGTTGTTGTGAGTGTGGACGGTCGGAGCATATACTGCGTTAGCTTAGCCAATCTCCATCTAGAAAACACGCATTTTAAAAGGTTTTTCGCCTGCCGTCTGTCTGCAAACTTGCCAAAGCATTAATTCATGGTTTTTACTAACCGGTATCAGTATGTTGTTACTTCGGCATCATTTTGAAACGTGTATTACAATTAAATCACGGTCAAATATGTCCATCTTGTTGTAGTTGTAGCCCCCTTGCCAGCGATCCTCTCTCTAGTTTAGCATACTCAGCCCGACTCAGCCCTGTTTGTTGGCCCCGATAGAACCACAATTTTGTCGGGCCAGAAAAGAGGTGAAAAAGTGGCCCCGGGCCGGCCCGGGCCGTAACTAGGCCTAGTGGAAGCGCAACCAAAAACGGGCACGGCACGACACGGCATGCTTAAACCGCGCTCCGCGCCATGGTGGAAAGCGCCATTAGAGTCAAACTACTAGCTTATTGGTTATGAACAAGACTTCACTTTAGAATAGGGAACATGTTCTTAGATAGAAATACCTAATTTTGAGTTATTTAGACTTAATTAACACTTATAGATTCATGTCTTGTTACATAAGAATAGATCATATTTGTTAAGTGTTATTATGGGAGAATTACTATTCTTGTGGTACTACCGCCTTATTAGGCCCATATTGAGCAGAGCATATTAAGACCAAAACTCATGTACAACAACTTCCTTACTTCGGAGACAGTTGCTTCCCGTGGGCAGTGAGACTGTTAAACAATTGAACTGCTGAAACAATTTCAAAACATTCATCTGCTACTCAGTAATATGTATCTAATATCTCATTATATCATTCCAATAACTTGAATATAGACTCGTACTGCACTCTTCCACATGCTCACTTTATTTTATAACTATTTTTCTTTTTGTATTGCTCTTGCTATCTGTATTGTTATTATGTTGCATTGTTGGAGAAGCCTGTGACATAAGATTGTCAACAACATAATTACTCTGTAGCTATGTCAGTTTGACAATAAAGAACCTTGAACCTTGAACCTTGAACCTTGTTGGATTCAAGATTCAAAGGTTTTATCATCATATGCTCAGCAGCTAGAAATGTCAATGAAATTCTTCTGACCTGAGCTCCTCCAACAATGCAACATATATAATAAAATACAAAAATACAAAATAAAAAGTAGTGCAAAAAGTTTATATACATGTAATATATAATATAATATTTACAAGAACAGAATATGAAATTAAATAATGTAAATTAAGAAAAAAATTAAATATGGTGTATTGCGTGGATAATAGACCCAATCACAGTGAATGTTCAAAAATAAACTTGATAAATGTTTCTTTTCATCTCACAGTGCACATATTTAAGTAATCATAACACAAAGCTAAAAGTTAATCTGTTTTTCCTTTCTCTTTTCAAGAGTGCTTCAGAGGATGGCTGAATTCACAAAACATGGAGAAGACCGAGAGGGAGAAGTTGGCCGGTTACTACATTTCACAAAAAATACAGGACCTTGTGAAAAGCGAAAGAAACAGTTGAAGGAAATTGCTTAAAAATATGAAGTAATGGGTGTTTTGAAAATGTTTTCAAATGTGTGTTAATGTTCATTGTGTGTTATAAATTATTTTCCTGCTTCTAATCATTTGATGTATGAGTATTTATTTACAGACATTCTATACATTCTGGTACCTTTCTGGTAAGGTAGGTGCTCTGATCTGAAATGATAGATGTTCATTGAGCTACTGCAATTGGGTGAGAGTGTTTCATCATCATATATGACCAGCTTAACCATCAAGTAATCCCAGTTAAAGTTCTACTCAAGATCATACCAGTATGACCAGCTAATGGTGACCAGCTAGACCACTGTGACCACCAGCTTTTACAGCTAAACCAGCTATCCTGACCAGCTAATGGTGACCAGCTAGACCACTGTGACCAAACCAGCTATCCTGACCAGCTAGACCACTGTGACCACCAGCTTTTACGAGCTAAACCAGCTATCCTGACCAGCTAATGGTGACCAGCTAGACCACTATGACCAAACCAGCTATCCTAACCAGCTAGACCACTGTGACCAAACCAGCTCTCCTGACCAGCTAGACCACTGTGACCACCAGCTTTTACGAAGCTAAACCAGCTATCCTGACCAGCTAATGGGACCAGCTAGACCACTATGACCAAACCAGCTATCCTAACCAGCTAGACCACTGTGACCAAACCAGCTCTCCTGACCAGCTAGACCACTGTGACCACCAGCTTTACCAGCTAAACCAGCTATCCCGACCAGCTAATGGTGACCAGCTAGACCACTGTGACCAAACCAGCTATCCTGACCAGCTAAATGTCCAAAACCCCTCTTAACCAGCAAACTAATCCAGCCTAATATGACTGGCTGGTCAGGCTGGTAAAACCAGCCTGACCAGCCAGACCAGCCTTGTTGGTCTAAGCTGGTTTTTCAGCAGGGAGTATGATCACAAACATAAACTCTGTTAAAAATCTGTTTTTATTAAAAGTACAGGCTGCATTATGTGTTCTCAGCCTTGTAGAAACTTGACATGTTTTGGTATGTGTCTGAAACCTCTCTTTAGTGGTTCATTAATAAAACAGATATTTCAACGTGTGCCTACTTTGTTCATGTACTGTTGAGGTTAATTTCAGTAGTTGTGTGCTATAATGTATTTACAAAGTGTGAAGAGGGCAACTTTAGAATAGGGAACCTGTTTCAGGTCAATTAGAGTCAAACTACTAGCGTATTGGTTATGAACAAGACTTCACTTTAAATAGGGAACCTGTTCGGTCAATTAGAGTCAGACTACTAGCGTATTGGTTATGAACAAGACTTCACTTTAAATAGGGAACCTGTTCAGGTCAATTAGAGTCAGACTACTAGCTTATTGGTTATGAACAAGACTTCACTTTAAAATAGGGAACATGTTCTTAGATAGAAATACCTAATTTTGAGTTATTTAGACTTAATTAACACTTATAGTTTCATGTCTTGTTACTAGGGCTGTCAAGTTAACGCGTTAATAACGCGTTAACGCAAAAAAAAATTAACGCACTAATTATTTTAACGCGATTAACGCATGTGTATTTTTTGTCCTCGGCCGCCGTAGTTTCAGAGCGCATCGAGTGTAAAATACCCATCGACAAGCTGATGCTGACAGCCCCGCTCCTGCCGCCCGCTTGTGCCCGCTTGTGCCCACTTACGCTCACCGGCAGGCCCGGACTGGCCATCGGGAGGACCGGGAGGGAGTGTGGTATGTGTGGCGCGACTCGCGCGAGCGAGGCACACCTTACATGTTGTTGTTAGCATCTGGTGCTAGCTAGCTGCGCTAACGGATATAAGGAGCTGTTTCAATGACATTTCGCCGACAACTGCGCCGAGCACTTGACTTTATGCAGTAGCCAGACAGTGGGACATTGTACAAAAAGTCAGCACACTCAGCACGGATAGTACGCGCAACATGATTGCAGCGTCCAGGCAGCTCCCATTCGAGCATATATGTCTTGAGCCACACACACACACCACACACACACACACACACACACACACACACACACACACACACACACACACACACACACACACACGCACACACACACACACACACACACACACACACACACACACACACACCACACACACACACACACACACACACACCACACACCACACACACACACACACACACACACACACACACACACACACACACACACCACACAGTATTATTGTATGAGAGAGGTTCCAGGTTGAATTGAGGCGAATATTTGTAATGTTCAGGTTGTTGTGTTTAATATTCATGAGAATATTTGTCATTGTTCAAATGATAATAACAAACATATAAAGCATATTTGTCCACTCATATGTTGATAAGAGTATTAAAAACTTGAAAGATATCCCTCTAAGGTACATTTAGAACAGATAAAAAATGTGCGATTAATTTGCGATTAATCGCGATTAAATATGGACAATCATGCGATTAATCGCGATTAAATATTTTAATCGACTGACAGCCCTACTTGTTACATAAGAATAGATCATATTTGTTAAGTGTTATTATGAGAGAATTACTATTCTTGTTGTACTGCTGCCTTATTAGGCCCATATTGAGCAGAGCATATTAAGACCAAAACTCATGTACAACAACTTCCTTACTTGCAATAAATCAGCACTTATTAGAGGGTTATTGAGGAAAAACTCTCAACTAATGGCTTATTACTTGTAGATATGGTCATGTAGAATGAGGCATTAATAAGTGTTTTATAATGACTAATAAAGAGCCAATATACTGCTAATATGCATGCTAATTAACAACTAGTTGATGGTTAATTTGTGTACCTTAATATAAAGTGTTACCATAAGTTTTAATAGTATAATATCCTCAAAATTACTAAATTAAGTAAGGTTTGGTTGAGGCTGAAATGGAATTTCCTACATCAAAAAGTCACTTAAATGCCTCACAGTTATTTTAGTTGGCGGGGGCCAGCACAGCAGATATTGCTAGCCTTTTGTTGAAAGACAATCCATTTGATTGGTAATAAGCATTAGTGACAGATTAATCAGCCAATCAGATGTTGATGTTCGATGACATTACGCCACCTGGGCCTAGAGCTACCCTAAACTTCTGTCATGAACTTCCTTCGTAGCATGGATTTTATTTACAAGTGACAGGCTACTATTCGCTTCATTTTAGAGCGACGTGAGAGTGCACAATGACACACGTTTAATAATAGATTACTTCATTGATCAATGTTGGGAAATTGCGTCTGCATTCAACCCACCCTTATCTAGCTTACTGTTGTGATTGTTGATCAGCTGTCGTATTGTTGAGAGACTGTTTGGCATAATGTGCTTATTATTTGATTATGGCCGCGTTGGAACAGAGACGTGTAAAGTGTGTGTACTGTATGTGCTCTTCAATAGTTTACTGAAGGCCCTGTCTAAAGACCCACGGTACGGCACTGATAAAGTAACATTCCTGATTGATACATTACCTTTTATAATGTTTTATAAATGTAATATACATGTTGTAGGAATCCTTACCTGTAAACTGAAGCAGCAGAATGAGAAATGAAGACATTTTAATCAGTTTGAACTCATCCATCTTGATTCTCCGTCTCTCTGCTTCCTCTATCTCTTGTTCTGATGAAATGTTGATGAAATAGTGTGTTAGCAGAGAAGTGTTGCGTCTACTTCCTCTCATACGTATGATGTAAACTTCTCAAGGTGACTTTAGACTATTTCAAAAAATAGACTCAATTGTTGTTGTTTTTTTATTTGCAGATTCTAATGTCAACAGATATTACAAAGAGAAAACGTACTTTCTACATTCAGGCTGATAATCCATTCAATCACATGGACATCAAAACACAAAGCAAAGCTAAATGAAAGTGAATTAAAGTAATAATTCTGAACACAGAGATATTTAAATGAGCTCAAGCTGCTGTATCTTCAAAAACAATCAGTACATCTTAAAATCAGCTCTGAGACTTTCAGCTGGAAGACAATATAAGAAAGGAAACAAGAGATAAAAGCTCTTTACAGTGACATCCAGTGGTTTATTAGATCAAGACTAAAATGAAATAATATGTAATTCAGAATGATTATAAATCTTCCACTCCTGATGTGAAACATGATGATGGATGTAGACGTTGTTGATCAGTGGAGTCTGATGGAGGCAGAAGTGTTGCTCAAACTCCATCAGGAGGTCCGATGTTTTCATAGTTCACTGTACCATCATCCACATCATAACGCACCTGAGGAAAACAACAACACTGAGTTGGTACAAAGGATTTCAAAGTAAAACACAGTTCACAGTTTAATCAGCAGACCCTGAACGCACCATCAGTTCCGTCTGATCTGATTGAATCTACTGACTTCTGCACAGTTTGCTTTGAAACTAGATTTCATCCTGCACATTATTCACAGTAACATACACATTGTTTTCTAATACAACTAAACTATTAGCATTGCTAAAAGCCACTAGTGTGAAGGTGGGGAAATCCTCTGTGATGTAATTCAGGGGAATCAGTCCTTTAATCTGAATCATCATGTTCAGATGTTACTGACAGGTTCAAAGAGGTGTTGATTCAGATCTATGGTCTCTTTGGAGGCTGTACTTTGTGTCTGTTTTATCAGTTCATAATGAAGAGAGAGTCAAAACACTTCAGTATTTAGTTGTAAAAACTCACATTGATTTCATCCATCTGTGTTTGCTTCTCTGAGAAGAAAGAAGAGAAAATTGACTTTACTTTCCACAATTCAAAAAACGTTTAAGTTTCATCTGTGAATGTTCTCACCTTTAGTTCTTGTCCATATGCTGACCCACAACAATCATTATGAGAGCTGCTAAACCCACAGGCACGAGGATGTGCCTCAAGAGACCTGGAAAGAAAATATAATTGTTTTAAAGATATATATTTTTGTACATTTACTTTTCTTTAAAGAAACGGAGATGTTTTGAAATGTATCTACATGTAATCACGTTGAACGCCAATCAGTGCAAAGATGTGATGTGATTTCTTAACAAAATGTATATCATTTTAAACTGTTTAAAACAAACCATTTAATAGTCTTTGATTTAAGAGAAAGATTTTAATCAAGCAATATTCATATATACATAAAACAATAATCATTTACTACACCACTTTAAATGTTTTGTTTTTAACTTTAATGAATGGCTTTGTTTTAGAAAGTGAGTTAATGAAATGTGTCCTCATTTCTTTCCATGTGTACGGGGGACAGAAGACAAAGAGGTTCTAGAGACAGATAACGTACAGATGCTGAGACTCTACCTTGTAGTTTTGCTGAATCTTCAGTGATCACAGCTGTCGTAGTGAAACCTGATCTGGAGTCGCTCTCTGTTGTTGTTGTTGTTGTTGTTGCTGTTGTTGTTGGTGTTGGTGTTGTTGCTGTTGTTGCTGTGTCCTCACCTGAACAGATGAAAAAGATCAACAAATGTTTCACTAGCAAACCGTCTTATGGGCAATTTATATTGTGATGTGATAATACAACTTCAAATCATTGAATAAGTAAAAATACATGAGTTAATTAAGTCACTTTGAATGGCTCAACATGTTCTCACCTGAGGACTGAAGGCTGAAGGTCTGCACTTGGAACGATAAGTTACTTCACAAGTAAACAACTCAGACCTTGTTGTGTAACTAAAGAGAAGTCAGAAATGTCACAGAGGCAGAGCAGGGAGACTGTGATGTTTATATCTCTGTGATCTTTATCCACATCTCGACCCTGAAGCAGCCACTTCACTCTGTGTTCACACCGTCTATATGGCACCACAGAGCAGTTTAACGTCACCTCATCATTGTCCTGATGTTCAGTCACTGAAGATGGAGATATTATGAGAGAAAAGACAACAAGATTAACATTAACTTCATCACAGTAATCATTACCAGTGTTATGTTTTAGTATTTTGCTCAACAGAGAAAGTTTGGAAACATCATGATGTAAATACTCACTGGTAAGAACAGACAGATAAACATAAGAGCTGGATCTCGTCTCCTGTTCGAACTGTCTGCAGATGTAACGACCAGCATCCTCCTCTGTGACCTTCTTTATAACCAGAAAACAATTCTCTGTAACTCTCAGTCTGTCTGATTTAGCTTTGGCATCTTCATCAATCTGCCCATCTCTAACCAGCACTACTGTGCCCCCTAAATCACTGAAGAACCAGGTAGGACTGTTACATTGATCCTGATCATCTATCACATAGTTACACGGCAAAGTGGCTTCATCTCCAACTCTGACAATGGGGTAGAGGACGCTGTCCAATTGCAGCCCCTGAATAAACAAGAGATAAGTATAAAGAATACAGAGAAATACAAATGTTCATTTAAGATACAACTAAAGTGTCCCTATGTGTCTAAAAGTGGCCTTCCCCTCGTTGGAAGACAAACAGACCACTTCTCTGTCTTGGTTAAAAGGAGGTTCGGTAATAAAGTAACATTCATGATGAATACATTACATCTTTTAATGTTTCTAAATATATACATGTTGTTGGAATCCTTACCTGTAAACTGAAGCAGCAGAATGAGAAGTGAACACATTTGAATCCGTTTGAACTCGGCCATCGTGTCTCTTGTATTCGTGTAAGTCTAGACTGGCTGCCTCGAGAAATGTTGGTTGTACTTCCTTCCTCAAAGTAGCTGCGTCTTCTTTTCTCAGTCAAGATGAGCGCATGTCGCTTCCTGTGGGTTTAATAACATTCATATAACAAACATAACCATATAAGCACATTTCAAGCATCTATATATAGTACATATATATATATATATATATAGTATATATAGTAATTTATTGATCCCAGTTGGGGAAATGTTTGCGTTGCAGCAAAAGAAACAAGGCAATGAGAGCAATGAAGAGAGAAACAGTCCAAAACATTTCTGATATAGAAATAAAACAGCATTAAAATGTGGAAAACATACATGTGGAAATACAAATGTCCAGTAACAAATATAATGCAGGATATTATTGTACAAAACATGGATTATTCAATATTGAATGGAGGGTGACTCAACAGAAGTCAATGTGAAGGAATATACCAAATAAAAGAGACTGTTGATCCAGAGAGGGTTTGAGAAAAGGGCTTTACAAAATAAATATACTATTATCAGAATCAGGTTTATTGAAAACTACATGAGGAATTTGTTGTTGGCAGAGGTGGGAGAAGTACTCAGGTCTTGTACTTGAGTAAAAGTAGAAGTACTCAGATCTTGTACTTGAGTAAAAGTAGAAGTACTCAGGTCTTGTACTTGAGTAAAAGTAGAAGTACTCAGATCTTGTATTTGAGTAAAAGTAGAAGTACTCAGGTCTTGTATTTGAGTAAAAGTAGAAGTACTCAGGTCTTGTATTCAGTAAAAGTAGAAGTACTCAGATCTTGTATTGAGTAAAAGTAGAAGTACTCAGATCTTGTATTTGAGTAAAAGTAGAAGTACTCAGGTCTTGTACAGTAGTAAAAGTAGAAGTACTCAGGTCTTGTAATTCAGTAAAAGTAGAAGTACTCAGGTCTTGTACTTGAGTAAAAGTAGAAGTACTCAGATCTCGTACTTGAGTAAAAGTAGAAGTACCAGAATGTAGGAATACTCTGTTTCAGTAAAAGTCCTGCATTCAAAATGTTCCTCAAGTAAAAGTAGAAAAGTATTATCATCAAAATATAGTGAAAGTAGCGACAGTAAAAGTAGTCATTGTGCAGATTGGTCCATTTCAGAATAATATATATGATATGTTTTATAATGATTGATCATGAAAGTGTTCTCATGCCTTATTCTACATTACCATATTCCACAAGTAATAAGCCATTAGTTGAGAGTTTTTCCTCAATAACCCTCTTATTAGTGCTTATTTATTGCAAGTAAGGAAGTTTTGTACATGAGTTTTGGTCTTAATATGCTCAGCTCAATATGGGCCTAATAAGGCAGTAGTACCACAAGAAAAGTAATTCTCCCATAATAACACTTAACAAATATGATCTATTCTTATGTGACAAGTAGGACTGTCAGTCGATTAAAATATTTAATCGCGATTAATCACATGATTGTCCATAGTTAATCACGATTAATCGCAAATTAATCGCACATTTGTATCTGTTCTAAATGTACCTTAGAGGGATATTTTTCAAGTTTTTAATACTCTTATCAACATATGAGTGGACAAATATGCTTTATATGTTTGTTTATTATCATTTGAACAATGACAAATATTCTCATGAATATTAAACACAACAACCTGAACATTACAAATATTCGCCTCAATTCAACCTGGAACCCTCTCATACAATAATACTGTGTGTGTGTGTGTGTGTGTGTGTGTGTGTGTGTGTGTGTGTGTGTGTGTGTGTGTGTGTGTGTGTGTGTGTGTGTGTGTGTGTGTGTGTGTGTGTGGTGTGTGTGTGGTGTGTGTGTGTGTGTGTGGTGGAGACACTGTGATGGATCGTTGGAGCTACAGTATGTGCAGCTCAAGGCATATATGCTCGAACGGGAGCTGCAATCATGTTGCGCGTACTATCCGTGCTGAGTGTGCTGACTTTTCGTACAATGTCCCACTGTCTGGCTACCTGCATAAAGTCAAGTGCTCGGCGCAGTTGTCGGCGAAATGTCATTGAAACAGCTCCTTATATCCGTTAGCGCAGCTAGCTAGCACCAGATGCTAACAACAACAATACGTAAGGTGTGCCTCGCTCGCGTGAGTCGCCCCACACATACACACCCTCCCGGTCCTCCCGATGGCCAGTCCGGGCCTGCCAGTGAGCGTGGAAGTGTGGTCTGCCACAAGCGGGCGGTAGGAGCGGGGCTGTCAGCATCAGCTTGTAGATGGTATTTTAAACTCGATGCGCTCTGAAACTACGGGCGGCCGAGGACAAAAAATACACATGCGTTAATCGCGTTAAAATAATTAGTGGTGTTAATTTTTTTTTGCGTTAACGCATTATTAACGCGTTAACTTGACAGCCCTAGTAACAAGACATGAAACTATAAGTGTAAATAACTCAAAATGAGGTATTTATATAGAAGAATATGTTTGGGGTATTGACAGTTCAGCTACCAATAGCAAGGTGATATTGACCTGTATGTTTCATATTTGCACATTTATATATTTGTAAAATGTGTACTGAAGGTTAGACAGGAAACCGGGTACAGGAAGTAGGAGAAAGTGAACTGAATAGCATGGCAGTAGACATCCATGAGTAGACTGCTACTAATTTCCCCTATGCAACCTGAAGAGTAAAAGGGTCAAGTCCGTCAGAAAGCAATGCCTGTAAGTGTACGCCTTACACTGTAAGGATTAGTAACATGTATTGTGTTTATGTGATGACATTTGGAAATGTTAAAACACAATGAGAAAATGCGTTAGCATTCGCGCTAGCGTTAGCATACATGCTAGCGTTAGCCATACTAGCCAGGTATACATGCTTATTGCACAGCTAGCATTAGCTATATTTACCTTAGCGGTCCTATGTGTTAATCTGTGTATCTTACACCTGCATGTATGAGATCATTACGTGCCTTGTAACTTCTTTTTTATAGTTTCACTCCGTTTGAATGTCAGTGGACTGCAAATAAGTCAATAAAGGAGCATGGCTGCTCATTCCCTGGCTCTCAAAAGAGTTTGGCTGGCTGTTTAATCTATGTTCACACTGAGACAGTACAACACAGAGAGAGAACAGTACACCTATTGTGTAAGTACATACAAGCAGGTCACACAGTATGATCACAAATACATAAACTCTGTTAAAAATCTGTTTTTATTAAAAAGTACAGGCTGCATTATGTGTTCTCAGCCTTGTAGAAACTTGACATGTTTTGGTATGTGTCTGAACCTCTCTTTAGTGGTTCATTAATAAAACAGATATTTCAACGTGTGCCTACTTTGTTCATGTGCTGTTGAGGTTAATTTCAGTAGTTGTGTGCTATAATGTATTTACAAAGTGTGAAGAGGAGGCAACTTTAGAATAGGGAACCTGTTCAGGTCAATTATGGCGCATTTCCACACACGGTCGGCCTCGGCCACGCTCGGTACTGCTGGCCGCGTTGGGCCTTAACAGGGCCGGCTCACTTCATGCTGCGCTTCCATTACAGTTTAGGAACTGGGGTAGTTACTATAGTAACGCAGTGTAGGCTTCAATGAGAACCCCAGAAAAACAACACAGCCGTTAGCTGTTAGCACTCAGAGCTCACAGCTCCTCATATCTGTTCAGAAACTAGACAAAAGTTAAACAAGTACAAACCACAGACTGCCTGTGTCATGGTGAATACAGTCGCTGCTTTATTTATGTCTGTATAGGCCGTTGTTGTGAGTGTGGACGGTCGGAGCATATACTGCGTTAGCTTAGCCAATCTCCATCTAGAAAACACGCATTTTAAAAGGTTTTTCGCCTGCCGTCTGTCTGCAGACTTGCCAAAGCATTAATTCATGGTTTTTACTAACCGGTATCAGTATGTTGTTACTTCGGCATCATTTTGAAACGTGTATTACAATTAAATCACGGTCAAATATGTCCATCTTGTTGTAGTTGTAGCCCCCTTGCCAGCGCTCCTCTCTCTAGTTTAGCATACTCAGCCCGACTCAGCCCTGTTGTTGGCCCCGATAGAACCACAATTTTGTCGGGCCAGAAAAGAGGTGAAAAGTGGCCCCGGGCCGGGCCGTAACTAGGCCTAGTGGAAGCGCAACCAAAAACGGGCACGGCACGACACGGCATGCTTAAACCGCGCTCCGCACCATGGTGGAAAGCGCCATTAGAGTCAAACTACTAGCTTATTGGTTATGAACAAGACTTCACTTTAGAATAGGGAACATGTTCTTAGATAGAAATACCTAATTTGAGTTATTTAGACTTAATTAACACTTATAGTTTCATGTCTTGTTACATAAGAATAGATCATATTTGTTAAGTGTTATATGGGAGAATTACTATTCTTGTGGTACTACCGCCTTATTAGGCCCATATTGAGCAGAGCATATTAAGACCAAAACTCATGTACAACAACTTCCTTACTTCGGAGACAGTTACTTCCGCGGGCAGTGAGACTGTTAAACAATTGAACTGCTGAAACAATTTCAAAACATTCATCTGCTACTCAGTAATATGTATCTAATATCTCATATATATCATTCCAATAACTTGAATATAGACTCGTACTGCACTATTCCACATGCTCACTTTATTTTATAACTATTTTTCTTTTTGTATTGCTCTTGCTATCTGTATTGTTATTATGTTGCATTGTTGGAGAAGCCTGTGACATAAGATTGTCAACAACATAATTACTCTGTAGCTATGTCAGTTTGACAATAAAGAACCTTGAACCTTGAACCTTGTTGGATTCAAGATTCAAAGGTTTTATCATCATATGCTCAGCAGCTAGAAATGTCAATGAAATTCTTCTGACCTGAGCTCCTCCAACAATGCAACATATATAATAAATACAAAAATACAAAATAAAAAGTAGTGCAAAAAGTTTATATACATGTAATATAATAGAATATAATATTTACAAGAACAGAATATGAAATTAAATAATGTAAATTAAGAAAAAAATTAATATGGTGTATTGCGTGGATAATAGACCCAATCACAGTGAATGTTCAAAAATAAACTTGATAAATGTTTCTTTTTCATCTCACAGTGCACATATTTAAGTAATCATAACACAAAGCTAAAAGTTAATCTGTTTTTCCTTTCTCTTTTCAAGAGTGCTTCAGAGGATGGCTGAATTCACTAAAACATGGAGAAGACCGAGAGGGAGAAGTTGGCCGGTTACTACATTTCACAAAAAATACAGGACCTTGTGAAAAGCGGAAAGAAACAGTTGAAGGAAATTGCTTAAAAATATGAAGTAATGGCTGTTTTGAAAATGTTTTCAAATGTGTGTTAATGTTCATTGTGTGTTATAAATATTTTCCTGCTTCTAATCATTTGATGTATGAGTATTTATTTACAGACATTCTATACATTCTGGTACCTTTCTGGTAAGGTAGGTGCTCTGATCTGAAATGATAGATGTTCATTGAGCTACTGCAATTGGGTGAGAGTGTTTCATCATCATATATGACCAGTTTAACCATCAAGTAATCCAGTTAAAGTCTACTCAAGATCATACCAGTCTGACCAGCTTATGGTGACCAGCTAGAACACTGTGACCACCAGCTTTTACCAGCTATCCTGACAGCTAGACCACTGTGACCACCAGCTAAACCAGCTATCCTGACCAGCTAATGGTGACCAGCTAGAACACTGTGACCACCAGCTTTTACCAGCTATCCTGACCAGCTAATGGTAACCAGCTAGACCAGGGGTTCCCAACCCCCGGTGCGCGGACCGGTACCGGGCCGCGGAGGTGTTACTGCGGGCCGCGAAATAGCTGTGAGTTTATCGTAATATTTGCAGAATTATAAATATATAAAAATTTTATCATATTTCTTTTCAAAAAGTGTTTAATGTTCGCACCTATGCCACCAGTCATATTATTTCATCCAGTAGCTAGTTAATCTTTCACCAGAAAACAGTTGAAAATGGCTTTATGGTGCTCCGAGGGATTCGGCGGCTCAGCAGGTCTCAGCCTCTCGTGCGCACGAGAAAGTTACCGGTGCGCCAAGTAGGAAGAGGAGCGCACAGGAGACAACCGTTTCATTGCAGACTGTTATGTTTATGTGGGGGAATGGTGGTTGTTGGAGTAGAACACCTCTGCTACGCGCCGTTCGTTGGATGAGGCTGAAATCTCTATTAAAATAAGAAAGGAATTGAAAACACCGGAATCAAAAGTTATAACAATTATCTGAGTTTACTGGTAGGAAAACCAAAAACATATACAAGTTATACAGAGTACTCGAGTACTCCGGACTTTCAGGTTTGTGATGCGATGCGGACAAAAGCGTCAGGACCAACCATCATCAAACCAAAAAGAAATTGGACTTCAGGTTTGTGATGCGATGCGGACACAGATATCAGGACCAACAAACTCACCAAACCCAAAAGCGACCTCACATACAAAGCATCAGTATTCATATCTATTTTTGGGCGGAGATTGCTCAACTCTTCCTTCCCATTTCCTCCCAAGCGAATTAGAGAGCCCCTGGGGAGGAGCTGTTTAAACTGCTCAACTCCCCAAGTGTCCTGATTGGCTGGATTCGCTTCTGGCCGAGGTCAATCAGAGTTCCGAACAGAGAGTGAGATCCCAAGCCACACCAGGTCAAAAGTCAATGTTTATCTCTACCTTATCTTACTCTACATTCCTTTCCCAGGGGATATTTTCACCTAAACTATCCTCCTTCAGACATTTAAACTCTTCTCCACCTATTTAACGATGTATTTTAACGACTTAAAACAGCATCTGGCTTTTAGGGATGATAAGAAGATGTAAGTTGTCTTTAACGACCTTAATGACGACATCTGCTTTTAGGGGTAAAACAGGCAAGGTTGCTGTGTTGGAACACAGAATCTCTGGATCAGTGAGTTTGGAAAGTAAGAATAACATACCTATTCTATATATAATTACCAAAACCGTTGTGATTACATAAAACAGTTCAAACAACACATGTTCACTAAAATACAATTCAAAATAATACATGTTTACTTCAATACAGTGTAGAATCATATCTTTTTACTTCATGGTGCATACATTATTTGAGATATATTTCAAACTCGGACTTCATTTTAAGGATATGTCGGCCAGGGGTGTAGAGCTATTTGTTTAAGCTGTGCCTTTTTACGCACCGCCTTCGCTGTGTTTAATTAATCAGAACAACTTAAGAGTGACTGCAGGCTGCTACGTGTTAACACACACACATCTCTACACACATCGAACTGCCGATTACTCCCCTTTTATTAGTTTTATGAAGGAGATGTCCAGTCAGTTACCAAGGCGCATGATGTGTGTGTGTATGTGCTCTGCTCAGCTCAGCTCTGTGTGTTCGGTGTGTTTGTGTCTGTCCGACACGGCATTTGTTTTCAAATGTTTATGAAAAGTAATTTACACACATATGGCTAACTCCATATATGCGGCTGTTCCCAAAATAAATTTAGTAAACTTAATCTCGAGTAGTGCTAAATGCTGTCGGAGTGCACGGAACGAACGACACTATCATAATATCTTCTGTCTTCTGCAAACAAATGCCAGTGTCACACACACACACACACAACACACACACACACACACACACACACACACACACACACCACACACACACACACACACACACACACACACACACACACACCACACACACACACACACACACACACACACACACACACACCCTGGCGACCGGACATCTCCTTCATAATGCGCCTTCTCCTCGTTTCCCCAGCATTCACTGGATTATCCGTAAATCATACAAACAAAACCAAAACGTTGATTTATCTGTTTTCCCGTTTTGGTTTAAAAACGGAATAATGTCGGTTTTTTGGTTTTCCGAAAAACCAAAAAACAACACAGGTTCTTTTTTAAACTTTGTTAATATGTTTTGGATGCATATTGTTCTAGTATTTGTTCAGGCTGTTACATACAATTAGCCTCTGTTGCTACCTGCTGGTGGTGAGTAAATATTAAAATCAGTTAAAATTGACAACCGGTCCGCGATTTTTTTTAATGTATCTGCCGGTCCTTGGCACAATAAAGGTTGGGAACCCCTGAGCTAGACCACTGTGACCAAACCAGCTATCCTGACCAGCTAGACCACTGTGACCACCAGCTTTTACCAGTTAAACCAGCTATCCCGACCAGCTAATGGTGACCAGCTAGACCACTATGACCAAACCAGCTATCCTGACCAGCTAAAGTGTCCAAAACCCCTCTCAACCAGCAAACTAATCCAGCCTAATATTGACTGGCTGGTCAGGCTGGTTTACCAGCCTGACAGCCAGACCAGCCTTGTTGGTCTAAGCTGGTTTTTCCAGCAGGGAGTATGATCACAAATACATAAACTCTGTTCAAAATCTGTTTTTATTAAAAAGTACAGGCTGCATTATGTGTTCTCAGCCTTGGAGAAACTTGACATGTTTTGGTATGTGTCTGAACCTCTCTTTAGTGGTTCATTAATAAAACAGATATTTCAACGTGTGCCTACTTTGTTCATGTACTGTTGAGGTTAATTTCAGTAGTTGTGTGCTATAATGTATTTACAAAGTGTGAAGAGGAGGCAACTTTCAAGGTCTCCCTTGAAAAGAGGTCAATGATCTCAATGGGATACAACCTGAATAAATAAAGGTTTAAAAAAAAAAAAAAAAAAAAAAAAAATGTTAGAATAGGGAACCTGTTCAGGTCAATTAGAGTCAAACTACTAGCGTATTGGTTATGAACAAGACTTCACTTTAAATAGGGAACATGTTCTTAGATATAAATACCTAATTTTGAGTTATTTAGACTTAATTAACACTTATAGATTCATGTCTTGTTACATAAGAATAGATCATATTTGTTAAGTGTTATTATGGGAGAATTACTATTCTTGTGGTAACTGCCTTATTAGGCCCATATTGAGCAGAGCATATTAAGACCAAAACTCATGTACAACAACTTCCTTACTTCGGAGACAGTTGCTTCCCGCGGGCAGTGAGACTGTTAAACAATTGAACTGCTGAAACAATTTCAAAACATTCATCTGCTACTCAGTAATATGTATCTAATATCTCATATATATCATTCCAATAACTTGAATATAGACTCGTACTGCACTCTTCCACATGCTCACTTTATTTTATAACTATTTTTCTTTTTGTATTGCTCTTGCTATCTGTATTGTTATTATGTTGCATTGTTGGAGAAGCCTGTGACATAAGATTGTCAACAACATAATTACTCTGTAGCTATGTCATTTGACAATAAAGAACCTTGAACCTTGAACCTTGAACCTTGTTGGATTCAAGATTCAAAGGTTTTATCATCATATGCTCAGCAGCTAGAAATGTCAATGAAATTCTTCTGACCTGAGCTCCTCCAACAATGCAACATATATAATAAAATACAAAAATACAAAATAAAAAGTAGTGCAAAAAGTTTATATACATGTAATATAATAGAATAATATTTACAAGAACAGAATATGAAATTAAATAATGTAAATTAAGAAAAAAATTAAATATGGTGTATTGCGTGGATAATAGACCCAATCACAGTGAATGTTCAAAAATAAACTTGATAAATGTTTCTTTTTCATCTCACAGTGCACATATTTAAGTAATCATAACACAAAGCTAAAAGTTAATCTGTTTTTCCTTTCTCTTTTCAAGAGTGCTTCAGAGGATGGCTGAATTCACAAACATGGAGAAGACCGAGAGGGAGAAGTTGGCCGGTTACTACATTTCACAAAAAATACAGGACCTTGTGAAAAGCGGAAAGAAACAGTTGAAGGAAATTGCTTAAAAATATGAAGTAATGGTGTTTTGAAAATGTTTTCAAATGTGTGTTAATGTTCATTGTGTGTTATAAATTATTTTCCTGCTTCTAATCATTTGATGTATGAGTATTTATTTACAGACATTCTATACATTCTGGTACCTTTCTGGTAAGGTAGGTGCTCTGATCTGAAATGATAGATGTTCATTGAGCTACTGCAATTGGGTGAGAGTGTTTCATCATCATATATGACCAGCTTAACCATCAAGTAATCCCAGTTAAAGTTCTACTCAAGATCATACCAGTCTGACCAGCTAATGGTGACCAGCTAGACCACTGTGACCACCAGCTTTTACCAGCTAAACCAGCTATCCTGACCAGCTAATGGTGACCAGCTAGACCACTGGACCAAACCAGCTCTCCGACCAGCTAGACCACTGTGACCACCAGCTTTTACCAGCTAAACCAGCTATCCGGCCAGCTAATGGTGACCAGCTAGACCACTATGACCAAACCAGCTATCCTAACCAGCTAGACCACTGTGACCAAACCAGCTATCCTGACCAGCTAGACCACTGTGACCACCAGCTTTTACGAGCTAAACCAGCTATCCCGACCAGCTAATGGTGACCAGCTAGACCACTATGACCAAACCAGCTATCCTGACCAGCTAGACCACTGTGACCACCAGCTTTTACGAGCTAAACCAGCTATCCCGACCAGCTAATGGTGACCAGCTAGACCACTATGACCAAACCAGCTATCCTGACCAGCTAAAGTGTCCAAAACCCCTCTTAACCAGCAAACTAATCCAGCCTAATATTGACTGGCTGGTCAGGCTGGTTTACCAGCCTGACCAGCCAGACCAGCCTTGTTGGTCTAAGCTGGTTTTTTCAGCAGGGAGTATGATCACAAATACATAAACTCTGTTAAAAATCTGTTTTTATTAAAAAGTACAGGCTGCATTATGTGTTCTCAGCCTTGGAGAAACTTGACATGTTTTGGTATGTGTCTGAACCTCTCTTTAGTGGTTCATTAATAAAACAGATATTTCAACGTGTGCCTACTTTGTTCATGTACTGTTGAGGTTAATCTCAGTAGTTGTGTGCTATAATGTATTTACAAAGTGTGAAGAGGAGGCAACTTTAGAATAGGGAACCTGTTCAGGTCAATTAGAGTCAAACTACTAGCGTATTGGTTATGAACAAGACTTCACTTTAAAATAGGGAACATGTTCTTAGATAGAAATACCTAATTTTGAGTTATTTAGACTTAATTAACACTTATAGTTTCATGTCTTGTTACATAAGAATAGATCATATTGTTAAGTGTTATTATGGGAGAATTACTATTCTTGTGGTACTACTGCCTTATTAGGCCCATATTGAGCAGAGCATATTAAGACCAAAACTCATGTACAACAACTTCCTTACTTCGGAGACAGTTGCTTCCCGCGGGCAGTGAGGGCGGAGTGGCGCAGCGGCTGTGCGTTTGATCATCAGATCAAGGGGGCGTTGGGGAACTCCAGTTCGAAACCCATATTAAGCATATTAAGACCAAAACTCATGTACAACAACTTCCTTACTTGCAATAAATCAGCACTTATTAGAGGGTTATTGAGGAAAAACTCTCAACTAATGGCTTATTACTTGTAGAATATGGTCATGTAGAATGAGGCATTAATAAGTGTTTTATAATGACTAATAAAGAGCCAATATACTGCTAATATGCATGCTAATTAACAACTAGTTGATGGTTAATTTGTGTACCTTAATATAAAGTGTTACCATAAGTTTTAATAGTATAATATCCTCAAAATTACTAAATTAAGTAAGGTTTGGTTGAGGCTGAAATGGAATTTCCTACATCAAAAAGTCACTTAAATGCCTCACAGTTATTTTAGTTGGCGGGGGCCAGCACAGCAGATACTGCTAGCCTTTTGTTGAAAGACAATCCATTTGATTGGTAATAAGCATTAGTGACAGATTAATCAGCCAATCAGATGTTGATGTTCGATGACATTACGCCACCTGGGCCTAGAGCTACCCTAAACTTCTGTCATGAACTTCCTTCGTAGCATGGATTTTATTTACAAGTGACAGGCTACTATTCGCTTCATTTTAGAGCGACGTGAGAGTGCACAATGACACACGTTTAATAATAGATTACTTCATTGATCAATGTTGGGAAATTGCGTCTGCATTCAACCCACCCTTATCTAGCTTACTGTTGTGATTGTTGATCAGCTGTCGTATTGTTGAGAGACTGTTTGGCATAATGTGCGCATTATTTGATTATGTTGGAACAGAGACGTGTAAAGTGTGTGTAGTATGTGCTCTTCAATAGTTTACTGAAGGCCCTGTCTAAAGACCCACGGTACGGCACTGATAAAGTAACATTCCTGATTGATACATTACCTTTTATAATGTTTTATAAATGTAATATACATGTTGTAGGAATCCTTACCTGTAAACTGAAGCAGCAGAATGAGAAATGAAGACATTTTAATCAGTTTGAACTCATCCATCTTGATTCTCCGTCTCTCTGCTTCCTCTATCTCTTGTTCTGATGAAATGTTGATGAAATAGTGTGTTGGCAGAGAAGTGTTGCGTCTACTTCCTCTCATACGTATGATGTAAACTTCTCAAGGTGACTTTAGACTATTTCAAAAAATAGACTCAATTGTTGTTGTTTTTTTTATTAGTAGATTCTAATGTCAACAGATATTACAAAGAGAAAACGTACTATCTACATTAAGGCTGATAATCCATTCAATCACATGGACATCAAAACACAAAGCAAAGCTAAATGAAAGTGAATTAAAGTAATAATTCTGAACACAGAGATATTAAAATGAGCTCAAGCTGCTGTATCTTCAAAAACAATCAGTACATCTTAAAATCAGCTCTGAACTTCAGCTGGAAGACAATATAAGAAAGGAAACAAGAGTTAAAAGCTCTTTACAGTGACATCCAGTGGTTTATTAGATCAAGACTAAAATGAAATAATATGTAATTCAGAATGATTGTAAATCTTCCACTCCTGATGTGAAACATGATGATGGATGTAGACGTTGTTGATCAGTGGAGTCTGATGGAGGCAGAAGTGTTGCTCAAACTCCATCAGGAGGTCCGATGTTTTCATAGTTCACTGTACCATCATCTACATCATAACGCACCTGAGGAAAACAACAACAACACTGAGTTGGTTACAAAGGATTTCAAAGTAAAACACAGTTCACAGTTTAATCAGCAGACCCTGAACGCACCATCAGTTACCGTCTGATCTGATTTAATCTATTGACTTCTGCACAGTTTGCTTTGAAACTAGATTTCATCCTACACATTTACTACTTCACTTTAAATGTTTTGCTTTTAACTTTAATGAATGGCTTTGTTTTAGAAAGTGAGTTAATTAAATGTGTCCTCATTTCTTTCCATGTGTACGGTGGACAGAGACAAAGAGGTTCTAGAGACAGATAACGTACAGATGCTGAGACTCTACCTTGTAGTTTTGCTGAACACACAGAGACATAGCTGCACCTGCAAGGTGAATACAGCTGGTAAAAGAAAAAGCGTTTGAATGCGTACATTAACAGCTTTATTATATCACTGCCCCGTCCAAGACACGATCTGACTTTAATTAGGAGAATTTGACTCGAGTGTTTCGTCAACTTAATGTGTTGCTTAAAATAATACTTCTGCATACAGTATGTGACACTGAGTGTTGCACGGCCAGATACGGCTCAAGAAGCTGACTCAGATAAGGAATATATGATACATTATGATGTGATATGATATGAATGATAATGGGACACATCGACGTCTGCACTCACAGTGCCGCGGACTGTACTTAATGTTACTCTGATCCGGTTACTTATGTCGTGGCAGATATTTAAGTAAGCTTTCTTAACGCTAATATTATAATAGTCAGATTGCTCTGAAGATGGGAGGGGATATTCTATTCATTTTCACGTTCACACAGTCAGTTGATTTTGGCCGGACGTCTTTCCTGCAACGGCAGTTTTTCTGTATTTCCTCTATCCTGTAATATGACTTGATTGCTTTAAACTCCGCACACGGAGCTCTGATTGGTCAGCAGGCGGTGCTTTCACTGAGTTGATCTCTTAGCCTGCCACCTAACCTGCTCCGGAGCAGGTTTGCCGCTCAGCATAAGTTACCATGGAGATCTAGCCCGCTAAAAAGAGAACCAGCGTCGTAGGACCGGAAAGCCAGAGATTTCCCTGAAGTCAGCCGGCTAAGTGAAAATCCAGGCCTCTGATCTGGAGTCGCTCTCTGTTGTTGTTGTTGTTGCTGTTGTTGCTGTGTTCTCACCTGAGGCCTGAGGCCTGTACTACGAAGCTGGATTTTCTCTTAGCCGGCTAAATTCAGGGAAATCTCGGGCTTTCCGGTCCTACGACGCTGGTTCTCTTTTTAGCAGGCTAGATTTCCATGGTAACTTATGCTGAGCGGCAAACCTGCTCCGGAGCAGGTTAGGTGGCAGGCTAAGAGATCAACTCAGTGAAAGCACTGCCTGCTGACCAATCAGAGCTCCGTGTGCGGAGTTTAAAGATATCAAGTCATATTACAGGATAGAGGAAATACAGAAAAACTGCCGTTGCAGGAAAGACGGCCGGCCAAAATCAACTGACTGTGTGAACGTGAACATTAATAGAATATCCCCTCCCATCTTCAGAGCAATCTGACTATTATAACATTAGCGTTAAGAAAGCTTACTTAAATATCTGCCACGACATAAGTAACCGATCAGAGTAACATTAAGTACAGTCCGCGGCACTGTGAGTGCAGACATCGATGTGTCCCATTATCATTCATATCATATCACATCATAATGTATCATATATTTCCTTATCTGAGTCAGCTGAGCCGTATCTGGCCGTGCAACACTCACAGTGTCACATACTGGATGCAGAAGTATTATTTTAAGCAACACAATAAGTTGACGAAACACTCGAGTCAAATTCTCCTAATTAAAGTCAGATCCACTCGTGTCTTGGACGGGGCAGTGATATCATAAACCTGTTAATGTACGCATTCAAACGCTTTTTCTTTTACCAGCTGTATTCACCTTGCAGGTGCAGCTATGTGGCTTTTATCCTGGAAAAATGTTTAAGTCATGGATGTTTAAAGTTTAACTTCTTCATATTTGACTAATATTAAAGTTCACTTTTCATTCAGGAAGTATGACGCTGCGCTGTCAGTACGCTTGTCCGTGTTTGAGATTGGTCGAATGCTCCAAATACCACCCCTTTCATGTGAACGCGCACCCAACTAGATAGGACACGGCTGGCTTGAGCGATCCAATTGATAACCAGCGTCGTAGTACAGTTTAGCCAGAGCGCGTATGTTTTGGATTGGGCCAAACGGCTAACTCCAACATATCCAGGTTAGGTTGAACCAGCTTCGTAGTACAGGCCTCAGAACAGATGAAAAAAGATCAACAAATGTTTCACTAGCAAACTGTCTTATGGGCAATTTATATTGTGATGTAATAATACAACTTCAAATCATTGAATAAGTAAAAATACATGAGTTAATTAAGTCACTTTGAATGGCTCAACATGTTCTCACCTGAGGACTGAGGGCTGAAGGTCTGCACGTCATCACCATAAGTTACTTCACAAGTAAACAACTCAGACCTTGTTGTGTAACTAAAAAGAGAAGTCAGAAATGTCACAGAGGCAGAGCAGAGACTGTGATGTCTTTATATCTCTGTGATCTTTATCCACATCTCGACCCAGAAGCAGCCACTTCACTGTGTGATCACACCGTCTATATGGCACCACAGAGCAGTCTAACGTCACCTCATCATTGTCCTGATGTTCAGTCACTGAAGATGGAGATATTGTGAGAGAAAAGACAACAAGAGTAACATTAACTTCATCACAGTAATCATTACCAGTGTTATGTTTAGTATTTTGCTCAACAGAGAAGTTTGGAAACATTATGATGTAAATACTCACTGGTAACAACAGACAGATAAACATAAGAGCCTGGACCTCGTTGTTGTTCTCCTGATCTGAACTGTCTGCAGATGTAAACACCAGCATCCTCCTCTGTGACCTTCTTTATACCCAGAGAACAATTCTCTGTAACTCTCAGTCTGTCTGATTTAGCTTTGGCATCTTCATCAATCTGCCCATCTTCAAACAGCACTGCTGTGCTTCCTGAACCACTGAAGAGCCAGGTAGTACCGTTACATTGATCCTGATCATCTCTCACACTGTTCACGGCAAAGTGGCTTCATCTCCAACTCTGACAATGGGAAGATGAGACTCGGTCCAATTGCAGCCCTGATAAACAAGAGATAAGTATAAAGAATACAGAGAAATACAAATGTTCATTTAAGATACAACTAAAGTGTCCCGATGTGTCTAAAAGTGGCCTTCCCCTCGTTGGAAGACAAACAGACCACTTCTCTGTCTTGGTTAAAAGGAGGTTAGGTAATAAACAGGATGCAAACTCATCAGGTATGAAAAGGTGACAAGGATCCGAGCCCCCCGACCCCACGGAATATCAGCTTTAAAATGAGGAATAACAGAGGATTTAGCAGTCAGAACAACTAAAGCAGTTAATAATAACAGAAACGCCAAAGAGTCACATCTAATAGAAATGTATAAAAGCATTTATTTTTTGTGTAGCAGTCCAGTTATAATTTTGGCAGCACTGTTGAGCATTTTGAAAATGTATTTTCATGCCTCTGTGCAAGGCTTAGTCTGTCTATCTTTATAGCCAGTGGTGTAAAGTAACTAAGTTCATAAACTCAAGTACTATACTTGGGTACAATTTTGAGATACTTGTACTTTATTTAAGTATTTCAATGTTTTGCTACTTTGTTCTTCTTCTCCTCTACAGTTCAGAGGTAAATGGTGTATTTTTTGTTAAATCAGACTTTAGTTCCACCTGGAGTAAATTCACAAGCTACCCTGGTATACAAAGTCATTCAAACTAGCTGCACCTTTTACCAGCTTTGATAACACTTTAATGATCAATCATTATAAACATATCATATATATTATTCTGAAATGGACCAATCTGCACATGACTACTTTTGAGGAACATTTGAATGCAGGACTTTTACGTAACAGAGTATTCCTACACTCTGGTACTTCTACTTTTACTCAAGTACAAGACCTGAGTACTTCTACTTTACTCAAGTACAAGACCTGAGTACTTCTACTTTTACTCAAGTACAAGACCTGAGTACTTCTACTTTTACTCAAGTACAAGATCTGAGTACTTCTACTTTTACTCAAGTACAAGATCTGAGTGCTTCTATTTTTACTCAAGTACAAGATATATACTTAAACCACCTCCGTGTATAGCCTATGAAAAAAGCTATTTGAAAACGAAGGCTAAAGCTAACGTTAGCAGATAGTGACAATGTATGCTAGTTAGCTAGCTCAACGATTATAATATTGTGACAGAAAAACTTTTTAGCGCACATCACGCTCTGCCGCTCCGACAGGCCCGTTCGAACAGCTGTTCACCAGCGGTCCAGTCTGTGCCACAGTGACTTCGGACCGCACAGTTAATATTAACGAACGCACCGTAGCCTAGGTAATGTAGCTGCTGAAGCTAGACCCTCATCCCGGAGCAGCAGAGCCTTATTATACATCCATGAGCAGAGCCGACAGGAAGACTCGAGCACACAGCTCGCGCTTCATTATATAAAAAAAGAACACCATGCGTGTCATGATGGCACATAACAGCTCGCGGCCGCAGATTACTCCGGGTCCCAGACCCCCCCATACCCCAAAAATATTTTTATTGCAGATCTACATGAATCACACAAACGACCTATTTTGGATTCAAAACGGCGAATTTCGCCGAAAGGTGACAAGTTTGCATCCCTGTAAGTCACTTTGAATGGCTCAACATGTTCTCACCTGAGGACGAGGGCTGAAGGTCCACACGTTGGAACGATAAGTTACTTCACAAGTAAACAACTCAGACCTTGTTGTGTAACTAAAAAGAGAAGTCAGAAATGTCACAGAGGCAGAGCAGGAAGACTGTGATGTGTTTATATCTCTGTGATCTTTATCCACATCTCGACCCTGAAGCAGCCACTTCACTCTGTGTCTACACCGTCTATATGGCACCACAGAGCAGTCTAACGTCACCTCATCATTGTCCTGATGTTCAGTCACTGAAGATGGAGATATTGTGAGAGAAAAGACAACAAGAGTAACATTAACTTCATCACAGTAATCATTACCAGTGTTATGTTTTAGTATTTTGCTCAACAGAGAAAGTTTGGAAACATTATGATGTAAATACTCACTGGTAACAACAGACAGATAAACATCAGAGCCTGGACCTCGTTGTTGTTCTCCTGATCTGAACTGTCTGCAGGTGTAAACACCAGCATCCTCCTCTGTGACCTTCTTTATACCCAGAGAACAATTCTCTGTAACTCTCAGTCTGTCTGATTTAGCTTTGGCATCTTCATCAATCTGCCCATCTTCAAACAGCACTGCTGTGCTTCCTGAACCACTGAAGAACCAGGTAGTACCGTTACATTGATCCTGATCATCTCTCACACTGTTACACGGCAAAGTGGCTTCATCTCCAACTCTGACAGAGAGGAAGAGGGGACGCTGTCCAATTGCAGCCCCTGAATAAACAAGAGATAAGTATAAAGAATACAGAGAAATACAAATGTTCATTTAAGATACAACTAAAGTGTCCCGATGTGTCTAAAAGTGGCCTTCCCCTCGTTGGAAGACAAACAGACCACTTCTCTGTCTTGGTTAAAAGGAGGTTAGGTAATAAACAGGGATGCAAACTCATCAGGTATGAAAAAGGTGACAAGGATCCGAGCCCCCCGACCCCACGGAATATCAGCTTTAAAATGAGGAATAACAGAGGATTTTAGCAGTCAGAACAACAAAAGCAGTTAATAATAACAGAAACGCCAAAGAGTCACATCTAATAGAAATGTATAAAAGCATTTATTTAATTGTGTAGCAGTCAGTTTATAATTTTGGCAGCACTGTTGAGCATTTTGAAAATGTATTTTCATGCCTCTGTGCAAGGCTTAGTCTGTCTATCTTTATAGCCAGTGGTGTAAAGTAACTAAATTCATAAACTCAAGTACTATACTTGGGTACAATTTTGAGATACTTGTACTTTATTTAAGTATTTCAATGTTTTGCTACTTTGTTCTTCTCTCCTCTACAGTTCTGAGGTAAATGGTGTACTTTTTTGTTAAATCAGACTTTAGTTCCACCTGGAGTAAATTCACAAGCTACCCTGGAGTATACAAAGTCATTCAAACTAGCTGCACCTTTACCAGCTTTGATAACACTTTAATGATCAATCATTATAAAACATATCATATATATTATTCTGAAATGGACCAATCTGCAAAATCACTACTTTTGAGGAACATTTTGAATGCAGGACTTTTACTGTAACAGAGTATTCCTACACTCTGGTACTTCTACTTTTACTCAGTACAAGACCTGAGTACTTCTACTTTTACTCAAGTACAAGACCTGAGTACTTCTACTTTTACTCAAGTACAAGATCTGAGTACTTCTACTTTTACTCAAGTACAAGATCTGAGTACTTCTACTTTTACTCAAGTACAAGATCTGAGTGCTTCTATTTTACTCAAGTACAAGATATATACTTATACCACCTCCGTTTATAGCCTATGAAAAAAGCTATTTGAAAACGAAGGCTAAAGCTAACGTTAGCAGATAGTGACAATGTATGCTAGTTAGCTAGCTCAACGATTATAATATTGTGACAGAAAACTTTTCAGCGCACATCACGCTCTGCCGCTCCGACAGGCCCGTTCGAACAGCTGTTCACCAGCGGTCCAGTCTGTGCCACAGTGACTCCGGACCGCACAGTTAATATTAACGAACGCACCGTAGCCTAGGTAATGTAGCTGCTGAAGCTAGACCCTCATCCCGGAGCAGCAGAGCCTTATTATACATCCATGAGCAGAGCCGACAGGCAGGAAGACTCGAGCACACAGCTCGCGCTTCATTATATAAAAAAAGAACACCATGCGTGTCATGATGGCACATAACAGCTCGCGGCCGCAGATTACTCCGGTCCCAGACCCCCCCATACCCCAAAATATTTTTTATTGCAGATCTACATGAATCACACAAACGACCTATTTTGGATTCAAAACGGCGAATTTCGCCGAAAGGTGACAAGTTTGCATCCCTGTAAGTCACTTTGAATGGCTCAACATGTTCTCACCTGAGGACTGAGGGCTGAAGGTCCACACGTTGGAACGATAAGTTACTTCACAAGTAAACAACTCAGACCTTGTTGTGTAACTAAAAGAGAAGTCAGAAATGTCACAGAGGCAGAGCAGGAAGACTGTGATGTCTTTATATCTCTGTGATCTTATCCACATCTCGACCCTGAAGCAGCCACTTCACTCTGTGTCTACACCGTCTATATGGCACCACAGAGCAGTCTAACGTCACCTCATCATTGTCCTGATGTTCAGTCACTGAAGATGGAGATATTGTGAGAGAAAAGACAACAAGAGTAACATTAACTTCATCACAGTAATCATTACCAGTGTTATGTTTTAGTATTTTGCTCAACAGAGAAAGTTTGGAAACATTATGATGTAAATACTCACTGGTAACAACAGACAGATAAACATCAGAGCCTGGACCTCGTTGTTGTTCTCCTGATCTGAACTGTCTGCAGGTGTAAACACCAGCATCCTCCTCTGTGACCTTCTTTATACCCAGAGAACAATTCTCTGTAACTCTCAGTCTGTCTGATTTAGCTTTGGCATCTTCATCAATCTGCCCATCTTCAAACAGCACTGCTGTGCTTCCTGAACCACTGAAGAACCAGGTAGTACCGTTACATTGATCCTGATCATCTCTCACACTGTTACGGCAAAGTGGCTTCATCTCCAACTCTGACAATGGGGAAGATGAGACGCTGTCCAATTGCAGCCCCTGAATAAACAAGAGATAAGTATAAAGAATACAGAGAAATACAAATGTTCATTTAAGATACAACTAAAGTGTCCCGATGTGTCTAAAAGTGGCCTTCCCCTCGTTGGAAGACAAACAGACCACTTCTCTGTCTTGGTTAAAAGGAGGTTAGGTAATAAACAGGGATGCAAACTCATCAGGTATGAAAAAGGTGACAAGGATCCGAGCCCCCCGACCCCACGGAATATCAGCTTTAAAATGAGGAATAACAGAGGATGTTAGCAGTCAGAACAACAAAAGCAGTTAATAATAACAGAAACGCCAAAGAGTCACATCTAATAGAAATGTATAAAAGCATTTATTTTAATTGTGTAGCAGTCAGTTTATAATTTTGGCAGCACTGTTGAGCATTTGAAAATGTATTTTCATGCCTCTGTGCAAGGCTTAGTCTGTCTATCTTTATAGCCAGTGGTGTAAAGTAACTAAGTTCATAAACTCAACAAGTACTATACTTGGGTACAATTTTGAGATACTTGTACTTTATTTAAGTATTTCAATGTTTTGCTACTTTGTTCTTCTTCTCCTCTACAGTTCAGAGGTAAATGGTGTACTTTTTGTTAAATCAGACTTTAGTTCCACCTGGAGTAAATTCACAGCTACCCTGCAGTATACAAAGTCATTCAAACTAGCTGCACCTTTACCAGCTTTGATAACACTTTAATGATCAATCATTATAAAACATATCATATATATTATTCTGAAATGGACCAATCTGCACAATGACTACTTTTGAGGAACATTTTGAATGCAGGACTTTTACTGTAACAGAGTATTCCTACACTCTGGTACTTCTACTTTTACTCAAGTACAAGACCTGAGTACTTCTACTTTTACTCTAGTACAAGATCTGAGTGCTTCTACTTTTACTCAAGTACAAGATCTGAGTACTTCTACTTTTACTCAAGTACAAGATCTGAGTGCTTCTACTTTTACTCTAGTACAAGATCTGAGTGCTTCTACTTTTACTCAAGTACAAGATCTGAGTACTTCTACTTTTACTCAAGTACAAGATCTGAGTACTTCTACTTTTACTCAAGTACAAGATCTGAGTACTTCTACTTTTACTCAAGTACAAGATCTGAGTGCTTCTACTTTTACTCAAGTACAAGATCTGAGTACTTCTACTTTTACTCAAGTACAAGATCTGAGTACTTCTACTTTTACTCTAGTACAAGATCTGAGTGCTTCTACTTTTACTCAAGTACAAGATCTGAGTACTTCTACTTTTACTCAAGTACAAGATCTGAGTACTTCTACTTTTACTCAAGTACAAGATATATACTTATACCACCTCCGTTTATAGCCTATGAAAAAGCTATTTGAAAACGAAGGCTAAAGCTAACGTTAGCAGATAGTGACAATGTATGCTAGTTAGCTAGCTCAACGATTATAATATTGCGACAGAAAAACTTTTCAGCGCACATCACGCTCTGCCGCTCGACAGGCCCGTTCTAACAGCTGTTCACCAGCGGTCCAGTCTGTGCCACAGTGACTCCGGACCGCACAGTTAATATTAACGAACGCACCCGTAGCCTAGGTAATGTAGCTGCTGAAGCTAGACCCTCATCCCGGAGCAGCAGAGCCTTATTATACATCCATGAGCAGAGCCGACAGGCAGGAAGACTCGAGCACACAGCTCGCGCTTCATTATATAAAAAAAGAACACCATGCGTGTCATGATGGCACATAACAGCTCGCGGCCGCAGATTACTCCGGGTCCCAGACCCCCCATACCCCAAAATTATTTTTATTGCAGATCTACATGAATCACACAAACGACCTATTTTGGATTCAAAACGGCGAATTTCGCCGAAAGGTGACAAGTTTGCATCCCTGTAATAAAGTAACATTCATGAGTAACATTAACTTCATCACAGTAACCATTATTATTGTTATGTTTTAGTATTTTGCTCAACAGAGAAAGTTTGGAAACATTATGATGTAAATACTCACTGGTAACAACAGACAGATAAACATAAGAGCCTGGACCTCGTTGTTGTTCTCCTGATCTGAACTGTCTGCAGATGTAACGACCAGCATCCTCCTCTGTGACCTTCTTTATACCCAGAGAACAATTCTCTGTAACTCTCAGTCTGTCTGATTTAGCTTTGGCTTCTTTGTGAATCTGCCCACCTCTAAACAGCACTGCTGTGCTTCCTGAATCACTGAAGAACCAGGTAGTACCGTTACATTGATCCTGATCATCTCTCACACTGTTACACGGCAAAGTGGCTTCATCTCCAACTCTGACAGAGAGGAAGAGGGGACGCTGTCCAATTGCAGCCCCTGAATAACAAGAGATAAGTATAAAGAATACAGAGAAATACAAATGTTCATTTAAGATACAACTAAAGTGTCCCGATGTGTCTAAAAGTGGCCTTCCCCTCGTTGGAAGACAAACAGACCACTTCTCTGTCTTGGTTAAAAGGAGGTTAGGTAATAAACAGGGATGCAAACTCATCAGGTATGAAAAAGGTGACAAGGATCCGAGCCCCCCGACCCCACGGAATATCAGCTTTAAAATGAGGAATAACAGAGGATTTTAGCAGTCAGAACAACTAAAGCAGTTAATAATAACAGAAACGCCAAAGAGTCACATCTAATAGAAATGTATAAAAGCATTTATTTTAATTGTGTAGCAGTCAGTTTATAATTTTGGCAGCACTGTTGAGCATTTTGAAAATGTATTTTCATGCCTCTGTGCAAGGCTTAGTCTGTCTATCTTTATAGCCAGTGGTGTAAAGTAACTAAATTCATAAACTCAAGTACTATACTTGGGTACAATTTTGAGATACTTGTACTTTATTTAAGTATTTCAATGTTTTGCTACTTTGTTCTTCTTCTCCTCTACAGTTCAGAGGTAAATGGTGTACTTTTTTGTTAAATCAGACTTTAGTTCCACCTGGAGTAAATTCACAAGCTACCCTGGAGTATCAAAGTCATTCAAACTAGCTGCACCTTTACCAGCTTTGATAACACTTTAATGATCAATCATTATAAAACATATCATATATATTATTCTGAAATGGACCAATCTGCAAAATCACTACTTTTGAGGAACATTTTGAATGCAGGACTTTTACTGTAACAGAGTATTCCTACACTCTGGTACTTCTACTTTTACTCAAGTACAAGACCTGAGTACTTCTACTTTTACTCAAGTACAAGACCTGAGTACTTCTACTTTTACTCAAGTACAAGATCTGAGTACTTCTACTTTTACTCAAGTACAAGATCTGAGTGCTTCTATTTTACTCAAGTACAAGATATATACTTATACCACCTCCGTTTATAGCCTATGAAAAAAGCTATTTGAAAACGAAGGCTAAAGCTAACGTTAGCAGATAGTGACAATGTATGCTAGTTAGCTAGCTCAACGATTATAATATTGTGACAGAAAAACTTTTTAGCGCACATCACGCTCTGCCGCTCCGACAGGCCCGTTCGAACAGCTGTTCACCAGCGGTCCAGTCTGTGCCACAGTGACTCCGGACCGCACAGTTAATATTAACAAACGCACCGTAGCCTAGGTAATGTAGCTGCTGAAGCTAGACCCTCATCCCGGAGCAGCAGAGCCTTATTATACATCCATGAGCAGAGCCGACAGGCAGGAAGACTCAAGCACACAGCTCGCGCTTCATTATATAAAAAAAGAACACCATGCGTGTCATGATGGCACATAACAGCTCGCGGCCGCAGATTACTCCGGGTCCCAGACCCCCCCATACCCCAAAAATATTTTTATTGCAGATCTACATGAATCACACAAACGACCTATTTTGGATTCAAAACGGCGAATTTCGCCGAAAGGTGACAAGTTTGCATCCCTGTAAGTCACTTTGAATGGCTCAACATGTTCTCACCTGAGGACTGAGGGCTGAAGGTCCACACGTTGGAACGATAAGTTACTTCACAAGTAAACAACTCAGACCTTGTTGTGTAACTAAAAAGAGAAGTCAGAAATGTCACAGAGGCAGAGCAGGAAGACTGTGATGTCTTTATATCTCTGTGATCTTTATCCACATCTTGACCCTGAAGCAGCCACTTCACTCTGTGTTCACACCGTCTATATGGCACCACAGAGCAGTCTAACGTCACCTCATCATTGTCCTGATGTTCAGTCACTGAAGATGGAGATATTGTGAGAGAAAAGACAACAAGAGTAACATAACTTCATCACAGTAATCATTACCAGTGTTATGTTTTAGTATTTTGCTCAACAGAGAAAGTTTGGAAACATTATGATGTAAATACTCACTGGTAAGAACAGACAGATAAACATCAGAGCCTGGACCTCGTTGTTGTTCTCCTGATCTGAACTGTCTGCAGGTGTAAACACCAGCATCCTCCTCTGTGACCTTCTTTATACCCAGAGAACAATTATCTGTAACTCTCAGTCTGTCTGATTTAGCTTGGCATCTTCATCAATCTGCCCATCTTCAAACAGCACTGCTGTGCTTCCTGAACCACTGAAGAACCAGGTAGTACCGTTACATTGATCCTGATCATCTCTCACACTGTTACACGGCAAAGTGGCTTCATCTCCAACTCTGACAATGGGGAAGATGAGACGCTGTCCAATTGCAGCCCCTGAATAAACAAGAGATAAGTATAAAGAATACAGAGAAATACAAATGTTCATTTAAGATACAACTAAAGTGTCCCGATGTGTCTAAAAGTGGCCTTCCCCTCGTTGGAAGACAAACAGACCACTTCTCTGTCTTGGTTAAAAGGAGGTTAGGTAATAAACAGGGATGCAAACTCATCAGGTATGAAAAAGGTGACAAGGATCCGAGCCCCCCGACCCCACGGAATATCAGCTTTAAAATTAGGAATAACAGGATTTTAGCAGTCAGAACAACAAAAGCAGTTAATAATAACAGAAACGCCAAAGAGTCACATCTAATAGAAATGTATAAAAGCATTTATTTTAATTGTGTAGCAGTCAGTTTATAATTTTGGCAGCACTGTTGAGCATTTTGAAAATGTATTTTCATGCCTCTGTGCAAGGCTTAGTCTGTCTATCTTTATAGCCAGTGGTGTAAAGTAACTAAGTTCATAAACTCAAGTACTATACTTGGGTACAATTTGAGATACTTGTACTTTATTTAAGTATTTCAATGTTTTGCTACTTTGTTCTTCTTCTCCTCTACAGTTCAGAGGTAAATGGTGTACTTTTTTGTTAAATCAGACTTTAGTTCCACCTGGAGTAAATTCACAAGCTACCCTGCAGTATACAAAGTCATTCAAACTAGCTGCACCTTTACCAGCTTTGAGAACACTTTAATGATCAATCATTATAAAACATATCATATATATTATTCTGAAATGGACCAATCTGCACAATCACTACTTTTGAGGAACATTTTGAATGCAGGACTTTTACTGTAACAGAGTATTCCTACACTCTGGTACTTCTACTTTTACTCAAGTACAAGACCTGAGTACTTCTACTTTTACTCAAGTACAAGACCTGAGTACTTCTACTTTTACTCAAGTACAAGACCTGAGTACTTCTACTTTTACTCAAGTACAAGACCTGAGTACTTCTACTTTTACTCAAGTACAAGATCTGAGTACTTCTACTTTTACTCAAGTACAAGATCTGAGTACTTCTACTTTTACTCAAGTACAAGATCTGAGTGCTTCTACTTTTACTCTAGTACAAGATCTGAGTGCTTCTACTTTTACTCAAGTACAAGACCTGAGTACTTCTACTTTTACTCAAGTACAAGATCTGAGTACTTCTACTTTTACTCTAGTACAAGATCTGAGTGCTTCTACTTTTACTCAAGTACAAGACCTGAGTACTTCTACTTTTACTCAAGTACAAGATCTGAGTACTTCTACTTTTACTCCAGTACAAGATCTGAGTGCTTCTATTTTTACTCAAGTACAAGATCTGAGTACTTCCTTTTACTCCAGTACAAGATCTGAGTGCTTCTATTTTTACTCAAGTACAAGATATATACTTATACCACCTCCGTGTATAGCCTATGAAAAAAGCTATTTGAAAACGAAGGCTAAAGCTAACGTTAGCAGATAGTGACAATGTATGCTAGTTAGCTAGCTCAACGATTATAATATTGCGACAGAAAAACTTTTCAGCGCACATCACGCTCTGCCGCTCCGACAGGCCCGTTCGAACAGCTGTTCACCAGCGGTCCAGTCTGTGCCACAGTGACTCCAGACCGCACAGTTAATATTAACGAACGCACCGTAGCCTAGGTAATGTAGCTGCTGAAGCTAGACCCTCATCCCGGAGCAGCAGAGCCTTATTATACATCCATGAGCAGAGCCGACAGGCAGGAAGACTCGAGCACACAGCTCGCGCTTCATTATATAAAAAAAGAACACCATGCGTGTCATGGTGGCACATAACAGCTCGCGGCCGCAGATTACTCCGGGTCCCAGACCCCCCCATACCCCAAAAATATTTTTATTGCAGATCTACATGAATCACACAAACGACCTATTTTGGATTCAAAACGGCGAATTTCGCCGAAAGGTGACAAGTTTGCATCCCTGTAATAAAGTAACATTCATGAGTAACATTAACTTCATCACAGTAACCATTATTATTGTTATGTTTTAGTATTTTGCTCAACAGAGAAAGTTTGGAAACATTATGATGTAAATACTCACTGGTAACAACAAACAGATAAACATAAGAGCCTGGACCTCGTTGTTGTTCTCCTGATCTGAACTGTCTGCAGATGTAACGACCAGCATCCTCCTCTGTGACCTTCTTTATACCCAGAGAACAATTCTCTGTAACTCTCAGTCTGTCTGATTTAGCTTTGGCTTCTTTGTGAATCTGCCCACCTCTAACCAGCACTGCTGTGCCTCCTGAATCACTGAAGAGCCAGGTAGTACCGTTACATTGATCCTGATCATCTCTCACACTGTTACACGGCAAAGTGGCTTCATCTCCAACTCTGACAGAGAGGGAGAGGGGACGCTGTCCAATTGCAGCCCCTGAATAAACAAGAGATAAGTATAAAGAATACAGAGAAATACAAATGTTCATTTAAGATACAACTAAAGTGTCCCGATGTGTCTAAAAGGCCTTCCCCTCGTTGGAAGACAAACAGACCACTTCTCTGTCTTGGTTAAAAGGAGGTTAGGTAATAAACAGGGATGCAAACTCATCAGGTATGAGAAAAGGTGACAAGGATCCGAGCCCCCGACCCCACGGAATATCAGCTTTAAAATGAGGAATAACAGAGGATTTAGCAGTCAGAACAACAAAAGCAGTTAATAATAACACAACGCCAAAGAGTCAATCTCTAATAGAAATGTATAAAAGCATTTATTTTAATTGTGTAGCAGTCAGTTATAATTTGGCAGCACTGTTGAGCATTTTGAAAATGTATTTCATGCCTCTGTGCAAGGCTTAGTCTGTCTATCTTTATAGCCAGTGGTGTAAGTAACTAAGTTCATAAACTCAAGTACTATACTTGGGTACAATTTTGAGATACTTGTACTTTATTTAAGTATTTCAATGTTTTTGCTACTTTGTTCTTCTTCTCCTCTACAGTTCAGAGGTAAATGGTGTACTTTTTTGTTAAATCAGACTTTAGTTCCACCTGGAGTAAATTCACAAGCTACCCTGCAGTATACAAAGTCATTCAAACTAGCTGCACCTTTACCAGCTTTGAGAACACTTAATGATCAATCATTATAAAACATATCATATATATTATTCTGAAATGGACCAATCTGCACAATCACTACTTTTGAGGAACATTTTGAATGCAGGACTTTTACTGTAACAGAGTATTCCTACACTCTGGTACTTCTACTTTTACTCAAGTACAAGACCTGAGTACTTCTACTTTTACTCAAGTACAAGACCTGAGTACTTCTACTTTTACTCAAGTACAAGACTGAGTACTTCTACTTTTACTCAAGTACAAGATCTGAGTGCTTCTACTTTTACTCTAGTACAAGATCTGAGTGCTTCTACTTTTACTCAAGTACAAGACCTGAGTACTTCTACTTTTACTCAAGTACAAGATCTGAGTACTTCTACTTTTACTCTAGTACAAGATCTGAGTGCTTCTACTTTTACTCAAGTACAAGACCTGAGTACTTCTACTTTTACTCCAGTACAAGATCTGAGTGCTTCTATTTTTACTCAAGTACAAGATATATACTTATAACCTCCGTGTATAGCCTATGAAAAAAGCTATTTGAAAACGAAGGCTAAAGCTAACGTTAGCAGATAGTGACAATGTATGCTAGTTAGCTAGCTCAACGATTATAAATTGCGACAGAAAAACTTTTCAGCGCACATCACGCTCTGCCGCTCCGACAGGCCCGTTCGAACAGCTGTTCACCAGCGGTCCAGTCTGTGCCACAGTGACTCCGGAGCCACAGTTAATATTAACGAACGCACCGTAGCCTAGGTAATGTAGCTGCTGAAGCTAGACCTCATCCCGGAGCAGCAGAGCTTATTATACATCCAGAGCAGAGCCGACAGGCAGGAAGACTCGAGCACACAGCTCGCGCTTCATTATATAAAAAAAAGAACACCATGCGTGTCATGATGGCACATAACAGCTCGCGGCCGCAGATTACTCGGGTCCCAGACCCCCCCATACCCCAAAAATATTTTTATTGCAGATCTACATGAATCACACAAACGACCTATTTTGGATTCAAAACGGCGAATTTCGCCGAAAGGTGACAAGTTTGCATCCCTGTAAGTCACTTTGAATGGCTCAACATGTTCTCACCTGAGGACTGAGGGCTGAGGTCCACACGTTGGAACGATAAGTTACTTCACAAGTAAAACAACTCAGACCTTGTTGTGTAACTAAAAAGAGAAGTCAGAAATGTCACAGAGGCAGAGCAGAGAGACTGTGATGTGTTTATATCTCTGTGACTTTATCCACATCTCGACCCTGAAGCAGCCACTTCACTCTGTGTCTACACCGTCTATATGGCCACAGAGCAGTCTAACGTCACCTCATCATTGTCCTGATGTTCAGTCACTGAAGATGGAGATATTGTGAGAGAAAGACAACATGAGTAACATTAACTTCATCACAGTAATCATTACCAGTGTTATGTTTTAGTATTTTGCTCAACAGAGAAAGTTTGGAAACATTATGATGTAAATACTCACTGGTAACAACAGACAGATAAAACATCAGAGCCTGGACCTCGTTGTTTTCTCTGATCTGAACTGTCTGCAGGTGTAAACACCAGCATCCTCTCTGTGACCTTCTTTATATACCAGAGAACAATTATCTGTAACTCTCAGTCTGTCTGATTTAGCTTTGGCATCTTCATCAATCTGCCCATCTTCAAACAGCACTGCTGTGCTTCCTGAAACCACTGAAGAACCAGGTAGTACCGTTACATTGATCCTGATCATCTCTCACACTGTTACACGGCAAAGTGGCTTCATCTCCAACTCTGACAATGGGGAAGATGAGACGCTGTCCAATTGCAGCCCCTAATAAACAAGAGATAAGTATAAAGAATACAGAGAAATACAAATGTTCATTTAAGATACAACTAAAGTGTCCCGATGTGTCTAAAAGTGCCTTCCCCTCGTTGGAAGACAAACAGACCACTTCTCTGTCTTGGTTAAAAGGAGGTTAGGTAATAAACAGGGATGCAAACTCATCAGGTATGAAAAAGGTGACAAGGATCCGAGCCCCCGACCCCACGGAATATCAGCTTTAAAATTAGGAATAACAGGATTTTAGCAGTCAGAACAACAAAAGCAGTTAATAATAACAGAAACGCCAAAGAGTCACATCTAATAGAAATGTATAAAAGCATTTATTTAATTGTGTAGCAGTCAGTTTATAATTTTGGCAGCACTGTTGAGCATTTTGAAAATGTATTTTCATGCCTCTGTGCAAGGCTTAGTCTGTCTATCTTATAGCCAGTGGTGTAAAGTAACTCACAATTCATAAACTCAAGTACTATACTTGGGTACAATTTTGAGATACTGTACTTTATTTAAGTATTTCAATGTGTTTGCTACTTTGTTCTTCTTCTCCTCTACAGTTCAGAGGTAAAAGGTGTACTTTTTTGTTAAATCAGACTTTAGTTCCACCTGGAGTAAATTCACAAGCTACCCTGCAGTATACAAAGTCATTCAAACTAGCTGCACCTTTACCAGCTTTGATAACACTTTAATGATCAATCATTATAAAACATATCATATATATTATTCTGAAATGGACCAATCTGCACAATGACTACTTTTGAGGAACATTTTTGAATGCAGGACTTTTACTGTAACAGAGTATTCCTACACTCTGGTACTTCTACTTTTACTCAAGTACAAGACCTGAGTACTTCTATTTTTACTCTAGTACAAAGATCTGAGTGCTTCTACTTTTACTCAAGTACAAGATCTGAGTACTTCTACTTTTACTCAAGTACAAGATCTGAGTGCTTCTACTTTTACTCTAGTACAAGATCTGAGTGCTTCTTTACTTTTACTCAAGTACAAGATCTGAGTACTTCTACTTTTACTCAAGTACAAGATCTGAGTACTTCTACTTTTACTCAAGTACAAGATCTGAGTACTTCTACTTTTACTCAAGTACAAGATCTGAGTGCTTCTACTTTTACTCAAGTACAAGATCTGAGTACTTCTACTTTTACTCAAGTACAAGATCTGAGTACTTCTACTTTTACTCTAGTACAAGATCTGAGTGCTTCTACTTTTACTCAAGTACAAGATCTGAGTTACTTTACTTTTACTCAAGTACAAGATCTGAGTACTTCTACTTTTACCAAGTACCAGATCTGAGTGCTTCTATTTTACTCAAGTACAAGATATATACTTATACCACCTCCGTTTATAGCCTATGAAAAAAGCTATTTGAAAACGAAGGCTAAAGCTAACGTTAGCAGATAGTGACAATGTATGCTAGTTAGCTAGCTCAACGATTATAATATTGCGACAGAAAACTTTTCAGCGCACATCACGCTCTGCCGCTCCGACAGGCCCGTTCGAACAGCTGTTCACCAGCGGTCCAGTCTGTGCCACAGTGACTCCGGACCGCACAGTTAATATTAACGAACGCACCGTAGCCTAGGTAATGTAGCTGCTGAAGCTAGACCCTCATCCCGGAGCAGCAGAGCTTATTATACATCCATGAGCAGAGCCGACAGGCAGGAAGACTCGAGCACACAGCTCGCGCTTCATTATATAAAAAAAGAACACCATGCGTGTCATGATGGCACATAACAGCTCGCGGCCGCAGATTACTCCGGGTCCCAGACCCCCCCATACCCCAAAAATATTTTTATTGCAGATCTACATGAATCACACAAACGACCTATTTTGGATTCAAAACGGCGAATTTCGCCGAAAGGTGACAAGTTTGCATCCCTGTAATAAAGTAACATTCATGAGTAACATTAACTTCATCACAGTAACCATTATTATTGTTATGTTTTAGTATTTTGCTCAACAGAGAAAGTTTGGAAACATTATGATGTAAATACTCACTGGTAACAACAGACAGATAAACATAAGAGCCTGGACCTCGTTGTTGTTCTCCTGATCTGAACTGTCTGCAGATGTAACGACCAGCATCCTCCTCTGTGACCTTCTTTATACCAGAGAACAATTCTCTGTAACTCTCAGTCTGTCTGATTTAGCTTTGGCTTCTTTGTGAATCTGCCCACCTCTAACCAGCACTGCTGTGCTTCCTGAATCACTGAAGAACCAGGTAGTACCGTTACATTGATCCTGATCATCTCTCACACTGTTACACGGCAAAGTGGCTTCATCTCCAACTCTGACAGAGAGGAAGAGGGACGCTGTCCAATTGCAGCCCCTGAATAAACAAGAGATAAGTATAAAGAATACAGAGAAATACAAATGTTCATTTAAGATACAACTAAAGTGTCCCGATGTGTCTAAAAGTGGCCTTCCCCTCGTTGGAAGACAAACAGACCACTTCTCTGTCTTGGTTAAAAGGAGGTTAGGTAATAAACAGGGATGCAAACTCATCAGGTATGAAAAAGGTGACAAGGATCCGAGCCCCCCGACCCCACGGAATATCAGCTTTAAAATGAGGAATAACAGAGGATTTTAGCAGTCAGAACAACTAAAGCAGTTAATAATAACAGAAACGCCAAAGAGTCACATCTAATAGAAATGTATAAAAGCATTTATTTTAATTGTGTAGCAGTCAGTTTATAATTTTGGCAGCACTGTTGAGCATTTTGAAAATGTATTTTCATGCCTCTGTGCAAGGCTTAGTCTGTCTATCTTTATAGCCAGTGGTGTAAAGTAACTAAGTTCATAAACTCAAGTACTATACTTGGGTACAATTTTGAGATACTTGTACTTTATTTAAGTATTTCAATGTTTTGCTACTTTGTTCTTCTTCTCCTCTACAGTTCAGAGGTAAATGGTGTACTTTTTTGTTAAATCAGACTTTAGTTCCACCTGGAGTAAATTCACAAGCTACCCTGCAGTATACAAAGTCATTCAAACTAGCTGCACCTTTACCAGCTTTGAGAACACTTTAATGATCAATCATTATAAAACATATCATATATATTATTCTGAAATGGACCAATCTGCAAAATCACTACTTTTGAGGAACATTTTGAATGCAGGACTTTTACTGTAACAGAGTATTCCTACACTCTCGTACTTCTACTTTTACTCAAGTACAAGACCTGAGTACTTCTACTTTTACTCAAGTACAAGACCTGAGTACTTCTACTTTTACTCAAGTACAAGATCTGAGTACTTCTACTTTTACTCAAGTACAAGATCTGAGTGCTTCTACTTTTACTCTAGTACAAGATCTGAGTGCTTCTACTTTTACTCAAGTACAAGACCTGAGTACTTCTACTTTTACTCAAGTACAAGATCTGAGTACTTCTACTTTTACTCTAGTACAAGATCTGAGTGCTTCTACTTTTACTCAAGTACAAGACCTGAGTACTTCTACTTTTACTCAAGTACAAGATCTGAGTACTTCTACTTTTACTCTAGTACAAGATCTGAGTGCTTCTACTTTTACTCAAGTACAAGACCTGAGTACTTCTACTTTTACTCAAGTACAAGATCTGAGTACTTCTACTTTTACTCTAGTACAAGATCTGAGTGCTTCTACTTTTACTCTAGTACAAGATCTGAGTGCTTCTACTTTTACTCAAGTACAAGACCTGAGTACTTCTACTTTTACTCAAGTACAAGATCTGAGTACTTCTACTTTTACTCTAGTACAAGATCTGAGTGCTTCTACTTTTACTCAAGTACAAGACCTGAGTACTTCTACTTTTACTCAAGTACAAGATCTGAGTACTTCTACTTTTACTCCAGTACAAGATCTGAGTGCTTCTATTTTACTCAAGTACAAGATATATACTTATACCACCTCCGTGTATAGCCTATGAAAAAAGCTATTTGAAAACGAAGGCTAAAGCTAACGTTAGCAGATAGTGACAATGTATGCTAGTTAGCTAGCTCAACGATTATAATATTGCGACAGAAAAACTTTTCAGCGCACATCACGCTCTGCCGCTCCGACAGGCCCGTTCGAACAGCTGTTCACCAGCGGTCCAGTCTGTGCCACAGTGACTCCAGACCGCACAGTTAATATTAACGAACGCACCGTAGCCTAGGTAATGTAGCTGCTGAAGCTAGACCCTCATCCCGGAGCAGCAGAGCCTTATTATACATCCATGAGCAGAGCCGACAGGCAGGAAGACTCGAGCACACAGCTCGCGCTTCATTATATAAAAAAAGAACACCATGCGTGTCATGATGGCACATAACAGCTCGCGGCCGCAGATTACTCCGGGTCCCAGACCCCCCATACCCCAAAAATATTTTTATTGCAGATCTACATGAATCACACAAACGACCTATTTTGGATTCAAAACGGCGAATTTCGCCGAAAGGTGACAAGTTTGCATCCCTGTAATAAAGTAACATTCATGAGTAACATTAACTTCATCACAGTAACCATTATTATTGTTATGTTTTAGTATTTTGCTCAACAGAGAAAGTTTGGAAACATTATGATGTAAATACTCACTGGTAACAACAGACAGATAAACATAAGAGCCTGGACCTCGTTGTTGTTCTCCTGATCTGAACTGTCTGCAGATGTAACGACCAGCATCCTCCTCTGTGACCTTCTTTATACCCAGAGAACAATTCTCTGTAACTCTCAGTCTGTCTGATTTAGCTTTGGCTTCTTTGTGAATCTGCCCACCTCTAAACAGCACTGCTGTGCTTCCTGAATCACTGAAGAACCAGGTAGTACCGTTACATTGATCCTGATCATCTCTCACACTGTTACACGGCAAAGTGGCTTCATCTCCAACTCTGACAGAGAGGAAGAGGGACGCTGTCCAATTGCAGCCCCTGAATAAACAAGAGATAAGTATAAAGAATACAGAGAAATACAAATGTTCATTTAAGATACAACTAAAGTGTCCCGATGTGTCTAAAAGTGGCCTTCCCCTCGTTGGAAGACAAACAGACCACTTCTCTGTCTTGGTTAAAAGGAGGTTAGGTAATAAACAGGGATGCAAACTCATCAGGTATGAAAAAGGTGACAAGGATCCGAGCCCCCCGACCCCACGGAATATCAGCTTTAAAATGAGGAATAACAGAGGATTTTAGCAGTCAGAACAACTAAAGCAGTTAATAATAACAGAAACGCCAAAGAGTCACATCTAATAGAAATGTATAAAAGCATTTATTTTAATTGTGTAGCAGTCAGTTTATAATTTTGGCAGCACTGTTGAGCATTTTGAAAATGTATTTTCATGCCTCTGTGCAAGGCTTAGTCTGTCTATCTTTATAGCCAGTGGTGTAAAGTAACTAAGTTCATAAACTCAAGTACTATACTTGGGTACAATTTTGAGATACTTGTACTTTATTTAAGTATTTCAATGTTTTGCTACTTTGTTCTTCTTCTCCTCTACAGTTCAGAGGTAATGGTGTACTTTTTTGTTAAATCAGACTTTAGTTCCACCTGGAGTAAATTCACAAGCTACCCTGCAGTATACAAAGTCATTCAAACTAGCTGCACCTTTACCAGCTTTGATAACACTTTAATGATCAATCATTATAAAACATATCATATATATTATTCTGAAATGGACCAATCTGCAAAATCACTACTTTTGAGGAACATTTTGAATGCAGGACTTTTACTGTAACAGAGTATTCCTACACTCTGGTACTTCTACTTTTACTCAAGTACAAGACCTGAGTACTTCTACTTTTACTCTAGTACAAGATCTGAGTGCTTCTACTTTTACTCAAGTACAAGATCTGAGTGCTTCTACTTTTACTCAAGTACAAGATCTGAGTACTTCTACTTTTACTCAAGTACAAGATCTGAGTACTTCTACTTTTACTCTAGTACAAGATCTGAGTGCTTCTACTTTTACTCAAGTACAAGACCTGAGTACTTCTACTTTTACTCAAGTACAAGATCTGAGTACTTCTACTTTTACTCCAGTACAAGATCTGAGTACTTCTATTTTTACTCAAGTACAAGATATATACTTATACCACCTCCGTGTATAGCCTATGAAAAAAGCTATTTGAAAACGAAGGCTAAAGCTAACGTTAGCAGATAGTGACAATGTATGCTAGTTAGCTAGCTCAACGATTATAATATTGCGACAGAAAAACTTTTCAGCGCACATCACGCTCTGCCGCTCCGACAGGCCCGTTCGAACAGCTGTTCACCAGCGGTCCAGTCTGTGCCACAGTGACTCCGGACCGCACAGTTAATATTAACGAACGCACCGTAGCCTAGGTAATGTAGCTGCTGAAGCTAGACCCTCATCCCGGAGCAGCAGAGCCTTATTATACATCCATGAGCAGAGCCGACAGCAGGAAGACTCGAGCACACAGCTCACGCTTCATTATATAAAAAAAGAACACCATGCGTGTCATGATGGCACATAACAGCTCGCGGCCGCAGATTACTCCGGGTCCCAGACCCCCCCATACCCCAAAAATATTTTTATTGCAGATCTACATGAATCACACAAACGACCTATTTTGGATTCAAAACGGCGAATTTCGCCGAAAGGTGACAAGTTTGCATCCCTGTAATAAAGTAACATTCATGAGTAACATTAACTTCATCACAGTAACCATTATTATTGTTATGTTTTAGTATTTTGCTCAACAGAGAAAGTTTGGAAACATTATGATGTAAATACTCACTGGTAACAACAAACAGATAAACATAAGAGCCTGGACCTCGTTGTTGTTCTCCTGATCTGAACTGTCTGCAGGTGTACGACCAACATCCTCCTCTGTGACCTTCTTTATACCCAGAGAACAATTCTCTGTAACTCTCAGTCTGTCTGATTTAGCTTGGCTTCTTTGTGAATCTGCCCACCTCTAACCAGCACTGCTGTGCCTCCTGAATCACTGAAGAGCCAGGTAGTACCGTTACATTGATCCTGATCATCTCTCACACTGTTACACGGCAAAGTGGCTTCATCTCCAACTCTGACAGAGAGGAGAGGGGACGCTGTCCAATTGCAGCCCCTGAATAAACAAGAGATAAGTATAAAGAATACAGAGAAATACAAATGTTCATTTAAGATACAACTAAAGTGTCCCGATGTGTCTAAAAGTGGCCTTCCCCTCGTTGGAAGACAAACAGACCACTTCTCTGTCTTGGTTAAAAGGAGGTTAGGTAATAAAGTAACATTCATGATGAATACATTACATTTTTTAATGTTTTCTAAATATATACATGTTGTAGGAATCCTTACCTGTAAATTGAAGCAGCAGAATGAGAAGTGAACACATTTGAATCCGTTTGAACTCGGCCATCGTGTCTCTTGTATTTGTGTATGGCTGCGTTTCACTTCGGTTAAATGGATTCCTTGCGTCCCTCACTTGCGTCGTTTCCCTGCGACTATTCCCTCCCACCAGGGAAGCATGGAGAGACGCAAGGAAACCACGAGAAGCAGGGAAATGAGTTTTAAGAGCAATGGGACGTCCTTTCCTCCGGAGCGTCACGTGAAGCGACGTCCGTTTGTGATGACGCCGCACAGCTGATCGTCTGACAGCAGCACAGCTGATCGTCTGACAGCAGCCAGCTCTGTCCCCGTTATTTTCACAAACACCCTCGCCTCTGTTAGTACACATTTACTGACACAAACATTTGTATCATCTGTTGTAGACCCAAATAAATAAAATCAAATAAGAACTAATTCTCAAAAAAGATAAACGCCATTCTTAAAATGTATAAACGAATATTAGTTTGATTAATATTGATTAGAGTGCACAATATAAATAAAAGAATTGAGAGAAGAAAAAGAGATATGTTATCTATCAAAACCCAGTTAGATTAACATTCATTGGATTGCACACTTTGTTTGTGTGGATATGTAGCAAATTAACATGTTAAATAGCACTTAATGACTGAATGGAAATGACAATAAATGAAAATGTAAAACGAAAAAAGCGATCACGAAAATGTTTCCAATAAATGAATGAAATGATTTTTGTCCACTTTGTTGTTCAGATATATCACATATTTGTAACTGAATGATGCATTCATTGAAACAGAACACGTATGAACTGAGGAGTGAGTCCCGTGAGTTTCATGTGTTTTCTTCACTCCGCTGGGAAACTGCTCTCATGTCAAGAAGCATCAGATCATTGCATGCGCTGCATCGTCCAATCAGTGAGCGATACACAGTAAGGGGGCGGGGAGAGTATCTGAGGATTTCATCGAAGGATGGTCTGGTGGTTCCTCGATTATAGCTCCTCCATTATCGCTCCTCGCTCCTCGATCCTCGGTCCTCCGGCAAAAATAAGGCCATTGGGACCACAGATATATATAAACACTAGATGGCTCATGGGAGATTTTCCAGCGTAGCTCACTGGCCGCCATCTTGCTACAGTCAACAGCTACTCTGGTACGCGCTATGGTAGCTGTTGTAAGGTGAGTGATCTGCACAAAAATACTCTTAACTCGCTGAAATCTTGACTGATTTACAAACGGTTTGGTTTATTATAAACATTATTAGCATGGCTATGATACAGGATGCTTGGACATGTTGAAATAGCAGCTTTTCTTTGTGTATGTGTGGTTGTATTTATTAGCTGGCTAATAACAAGAGGCTGTGAGTGAGACCTAGTATTACAAAGTTGACCAAGAACCCGTGGAATCACCTTTCACGTGTAAGATATGACAATATTATGACTATAATTAGGATAATCGTTAATTACGTAGTGGATGTATGTACATTACAAGTTCTGCTACACAGGATCAGTGGGGCTATGTGAGATAATAGTATTGCAAGATTGTTGTTGACCCAGCCTCTTTAGAATATGTTGCTACCATTTCTTTACACAATTATTTAATGTTTCTTTTGGACACCTTTTTTATAACTCTTAGTGTAGTTGTCTTATTCTTAAAGTATACATACATACATACAATTACCCCAAAAATATGATAATTTCGGTGTGTATTTTTGTCCTTACCCTTAATGTTAAAGGAAAGAAGGGAGGAAAATGTTGACAATAATTTATATATCTGGCTACCTTTCTCATGTTTTTAAGGTTTCCCAAAACCGGAGAGAGGAGGAGGCAGTGGGAAGTTGCCCTAAGAAGGCAGGACACTGCTCTGCAGTGAGCACTTCAGTTGTGAGGACTTTGACAGGACGGGGCAGACTGTCCGGCTTAAAGATGGTGTTGTGCCAACAGTATTCAACTTCCCAGCTCATCTTCAAAGGGTATGTGTATCATTGGCCAACAAGAATTCAAGGTGTATAAGATTGATATATAAATATGTGATTAAATGTCACACTTTAGTTTTTCTTTCTGCAAGTTTAGGAATAAATAATGTGTTGTGTATTACAGCACATTTTAAACACTCAAAATGTCTTTAATTATGTTTATTTTAGCCGGAAGCAACAAGAAGCACAACCACTTCAAGAAGAGCGGAAGATGAACCTCAGCCTAATGTTGTGAGTATTCTGAATGTGGCCAAGACCAGAGAGATGGTCATTGATTTCAGGAGGGTGAGGACGTCTCCTCTACCCCTGTGCATTCTGGGAGAGGATGTGGCTGTTGTGGAGGACTACAAATACCTGGGAGTGCACTTAGACAATGGGCTGAACTGGAGGATCAACACTGACGCTGTGCACAAGAAGGGGATGAGCAGACTCTATTTTCTGAGGAAGCTGAGATCCTTCCACGTATGCAGCAAGATGCTGGAGATCTTCTATCAGTCTGTGGGCTAGTGCACTCTTCTTTGCTGCGGTCTGCTGGGGGGGCAGCATCAGAGCCGGTGACACCAGCAGGATCAATAAACTGATCAGGAAAGCTGGGTCAGTCATCGGCATCAAGCTGGACCCCTTTGAAGCTGTGGTGGAGAGGAGGACACTGAACAGGCTGTTGTCCATCATGGATAACCCCACCCATCCTCTCCACCTGCAGCTGGACAGTCAGCGGAGCTCCTTCTCCAACAGACTGCTGCAGCTCCTTCTCCTACAGACTGCTGCAGCTCCTTCTCCAACAGACTGCTGCAGCTCCTTCTCCTACAGACTGCTGCAGCTCCTTCTCCAACAGACTGCTGCAGCTCCTTCTCCACAGACTGCTGCAGCTCCTTCTCCAACAGACTGCTGCAGCTCCTTCTCCAACAGACTGCTGCAGCTCCTTCTCCAACAGACTGCTGCAGCTCCTTCTCCAACAGACTGCTGCAGCTCCTTCTCCAACAGACTGCTGCAGCTCCTTCTCAACAGACTGCTGCAGCTCCACTGCCATAACTCTGTACAACAAATCACCTCTGGCTGGAAGATAACTCTCTGCTCCATAGTTTATCTTGAATATTACCACGTTGTACATTTTACACATATATAATCTGTTCAATATTTAAAGGTGGGGTAGGTAAGTTTGAGAAACCGGCTCGAGATACACTTTTTGTTATATTCCATGGAATGCTCTTAACATCCCGATAGCAATGAATATCTGAAGTGCTTTGACAAATCCATAAAAAAATATCATCTGTGGAAGCCGTAGTACTGTAAAAAGCACGACCAATCATTTTAGCCGGCCCGGCTAAAATAACTGGATGGCCTACCTGCCTGTCAGCCTTCCATCTGTGCACAAACTTATCTCGTGCCCTCATTGGTCATGTGCGCGTTCGTGTGTGTTGGAGGAGGGGCTCTGTAAGGAAGTAGCAGATTTTTTCCGGCTGTGTATTTTCAAATTCTAGCGATCTCGAGCTGGTTTCTCCAAAATTACCTACCCTACCTTTAACATTAATATTCCATATGCCTTATATTTATGTATATGTATATTAGATATATATATATCCTGCCAAACTCAACATGTATATTATTTTCCTCTTTCTTTATTTTCTTTATTTTTCTTGCTTATTTCTAATTTATTGTAAAATGCCTTGTCCCTTATGCTGCTGTAACTAAAAATGTTTTCCCAAATTGGGATCAATAAAGTACCATCTTATCTTATCTTATCTTATTTGCATGTGGAATGTCACTAACAAATGAGAGCATCATATGGCTTGTCATATTAAATCCTTTATCTCGGTGGTACCCAGGAAGGTCTATGATGGTGTTACTAGGAGAGCCCAATATCATTTGAGGTGGTACTCTGTGTAAAAAGTTTGAGAACCACTGGCCATCTCACTTGCTCTATGTCACTCATACACTTGAATAAACATGTGCAAACATTGAAACTACACCCAGGGGTTGGCAACCTTTACAATCAAAATAGCCATTTTTGTCCAGAGCCTCAAAACATATTTCTGCCTTTTATAAGGGGACAAGCCTATTAAGATCAATTTCTTAAAAGTACGCTGAGTTGTGTTTTCTGTTGGAGAACGTAACATTTTTTTAGGAGAATAGAAACCACACCAAGTTGTTCTTCTTAATAATACATTTATTTTGGGGGGCCGCCTTTCATAACACCCAAGGACACCTTACAGGGCATAGGGGCAATATAGGGAACAATTAAAACTGGATTTAGTGAGATATCAGCCGGGGTAAGACAAACAACAGTAAATGGACTACAGAAGGACACAAAATGACTACAAGAACTCAGCGCACCGTGCTGTGAAGTGGTAACGTATTTCAAAGGTTCTGGATTTGTTTACAAATCTAGAAACTAAATACAAAACTAGGACGATATGAAGATCTCATGTCAAAAATAATTGTGATAAATGAGACAGAACTGGCCTGTCTGTGGGCTCATTTTATGTTGGTTTGGTTCTTCTGATAAAGGTGTGAATATCTAAATAATATACCACCATATGCTATTGTCATTAGTTGTGTCCCTGTTCTTCAAGCTAAGGCATTGCTAAATTAACAACTCTTGGCTTACAGAGTGGTAACATGAGACCGATTTTTATATATAAATATAAATATATTTAATTTTATAATTTATTTTAAATATTAACAATATAATAAAATAAATGGAAATATATACACCGGCAAATATTTAATATAAATACCTTGTGTGTGTGTATAGCTATTGCTTTATCTGCTTAATGTTATTTTCATATGAAAGTCCATGATTATAAGTATGCAGTATCATAACTACATCTTTGATGTTTATAAAAAACCAAACCGTTTGAAAATTGGTTGAAAATTGAGCAAGCTATGGTTATTTAAATAGTAAACCATAATGTTATGAATGAGAGCACTGCCTGTACCAAGATGGCGGCCATGTGGCAACGTCGGTCTCCATTGGCCAGCAGCGCGGGTGAGTCATCTAGTGTTTATATATATCTATGATTGGGACGCTACTCAAGATGGCGCAGACAAATCAACTTCCGGTGAGACCGAGACCGAGGAGCGAGGAAATGAAAAATAAGAGAAGTGAAACGCAGCCAAGTCTCGACTGGCTGCCTCGAGAAATGTTGGATGTACTTCCTTCCTCAAAGCAGCTGCGTCTTCTTTTCTCAGTCAAGATGAGCGCATGTCGCTTCCTGTGGGTTTACTTAACATTCATAACCATATAAGCACATTTCAAGCATATATAGTATATATATATATATATATAGTACTTTATTGTTCCCAGTTGGGGAAATGTTTGCGTTGCAGCAAAAGAAACAAGGCAATGAGAGCAATGAAAAAGGGCTTTACAAAATAAATATACTATTATCAGAATCAGTTTATTGAAAACTACATGAGGAATTTGTTTTGGCAGAGGTGGGAGAAGTACTCAGATCTTATACTTGAGTAAAAGTAGAAGTATTCAGATCTTGTACTTGAGTAAAAGTAGAAGTACTCAGATCTTGTATTTGAGTAAAAGTAGAAGTACTCAGATCTTGTAATTCAGTAAAAGTAGAAGTATTCAGATCTTGTATTTGAATAAAAGTAGAAGTACTCAGATCTTGTACTTGAGTAAAAGTAGAAGTACTCAGATCTTGTATTTGAGTAAAAGTAGAAGTATTCAGATCTTGTAATTCAGTAAAAGTAGAAGTATTCAGATCTTGTATTTGAGTAAAAGTAGAAGTATTCAGATCTTGTAATTCAGTAAAAGTAGAAGTACTCAGGTCTTATACTTGAGTAAAAGTAGAAGTACTCAGATCTTGTACTTGAGTAAAAGTAGAAGTACTCAGATCTTGTATTTGAGTAAAAGTAGAAGTACTCAGATCTTGTAATTCAGTAAAAGTAGAAGTATTCAGATCTTGTATTTGAGTAAAAGTAGAAGTACTCAGATCTTGTACTTGAGTAAAAGTAGAAGTACTCAGATCTTGTATTTGAGTAAAAGTAGAAGTACTCTGATCTTGTACTTGAGTAAAAGTAGAAGTACTCAGATCTTGTACTTGAGTAAAAGTAGAAGTACTCAGATCTTGTATTTGAGTAAAAGTAAGTATTCAGATCTTGTAATTCAGTAAAAGTAGAAGTATTCAGATCTTGTATTTGAGTAAAAGTAGAAGTATTCAGATCTTATACTTGAGTAAAAGTAGAAGTACTCAGATCTTGTACTTGAGTAAAAGTAGAAGTACTCAGATCTTGTATTTGAGTAAAAGTAGAAGTATTCAGATCTTGTAATTCAGTAAAAGTAGAAGTATTCAGATCTTGTAATTCAGTAAAAGTAGAAGTACTCAGATCTTGTACTTGAGTAAAAGTAGAAGTACTCAGATCTTGTACTTGAGTAAAAGTAGAAGTACTCAGATCTTGTATTTGAGTAAAAGTAGAAGTACTCAGATCTTGTATTTGAGTAAAAGTAGAAGTACAGAGTGTAGGAATACTCTGTTACCAGGTATATAGTTGGTACCCCGACACAAACCAGAGTTTTTATACAAACTAAATCAATGTGACACTGGACCTAAAATACACACTGTTTTCACACATGTAAATAATATGTACACCTAACCAAATATGTATATATATATATATGTTCATTTTAATTCATTTCTTATTTTACATTTGCAAACATTCAATATGTGTCAGGCTAGATTGATACATGTAGGTAGACACTTTACTTTAAAAGTAAATCCAACCAATTGCGTTTTACAAGTTTATATCTTCAAGCTGCATTCACAGATTACAAACAAACACTCTGTGCTGACGTTGTGTTTCTGAAGCACTAACCTCAACGAGCGCATCGCTCAAGATTGCGGCGGAGCACTTCACTCAATGATTTGAACTCTGACCTCGTTTCGCTGAAATTACGACGCGCAACCAATCAGATGACAGCTGTTTGCAGCGGCATCTCAGAACATTTTTTTTTTTTTCTCCAAGTTCTCACTTAAATCTCAGAAGTCTGACTTTAAATTTCAGAACTGACTTTTTGTTTCTCAGAATTCTGACTGAAATCTCATCATTTTTACTTTTGGTCAGATCTCAAAAATGTTCACATGTAAAACTGAAATTAACCATTACATTTTTACTCCAGCACGTTTGCATTCCGGTTTACAATTCTTACATTTTTGATATCTTAATAGACATCGCTGACATTGCATGTTGTTGCTTTCTATTTATAAATATATACAAATTTGCATTTTCGTTATAGTTGAAGGTTAATTATATCTTTGTTGTCATTAGCTGTGTGTCTTTTTCGTAACTAATCACCAGCTTCAGTCTAAAGACCATCAGTTCTGTTGTTTGGTCACACACACCTTCAGTGGTAATATCTTCGCCTCACACCCAGAGTTAATGTATGGAAACATCCTCTCACTGAAAGTGTGTGTGAAGGTGTGTATGTGTGCGTTAGTGTCAAGATCAGAAAACGACAACTCTCCTCTGTTCCAGTCCAGATCCACTCTGACCCTCTGGAACTTCTTCTGCAGGCTGAGAGGAGTGGGTGGATCTGGTGGTGACCATGCTAAGTATTTACCTTTATAGAACCCTATTACCCATGATCCAGACTTTAGGACTCCCTTCCTCTGGACAGACTCTGCTAACACACCCAGTGAACAGTCTGTACTGTCAGTAACCTGGACATCCCAGCTGTGAGTCCCTGAGTTAAAGCCCTCAGATCCCAGGACAGAGGCGTAATCATCAAACCTCTCTGGGTTATCCGAAAGTTCCTGTCTCTCTCCTCCTTCCCTCACTCCGGTCAGATCTTCAGACAGGATGAGGAATGGATGAGCAGTGTTTGGGTCCAGGATGAGAGGAGAGTAGGACACCATGTCCTTCATCTTGCTCCAGATGTTGAAGCTGAGGTTGCCCAGGTGTTTGGCCTGGTCTATCAGAGCTCCTGAGGGCAGCTGTGGATCCTCCAGCAGGGGGCGCTGCAGCCTCTCCACTGCAGCCTTGTAGTTGAGCAGGAAGGAGACGTCTTCAGCTCTCAGCTCCTTCTCTGTGGCTCTGACTGTGTGTGAAAGAGCTGCTATCTCTCTGCTCACAGCCTCCATCTTCTCCTCCATCATCCTCCTCTTCTGCTCATCTTCCTCCCTCAGTGCAGCCATCCTGGCCTCCTCTTCCTCTTCTAGAAACTGGTGAAGCTTCTTCAACTGCTCCTTAATCTGCGTCTCTGTGTGTTGAGCCTGGACCTTCATGTGTCCTGCTGTTTGATCAAATTTCACTTTAACTCATCAAAGAGCTTCAGTTTCTTCTTGAAGGGCTGCAGAGCTTTCTGGAGCTCCTCTCTGAGATCCTGAGCAGCTTCATCCATGGGTCTGAATCTGTGGTCGCTATGTTTCTCTGAATCTCTGCAGACGAGACACACTGGCTGCTGATGGTCCAGACAGAAGAGTCGGAGTTTCTCAGAGTGCAGACTGCAGAGAGCCTCTGGAGGTATTGGATCTCTCTCCTGTAAGAAGGTCTCACTCAGGTTCTTTAAAGCCAGGTTACAGGGAGGTTCTCCTCTTGAAGATCTTCTGTTACAGACTGGACACTCTCGTGTTGGTTTCTCTCTCCACCAGGTCTGCAGACAGGCTTACAGAAGCTGTGGCTACAGGACAGAATAACAGGATCTCTAAAGACTTCCTGACAGACCGGACAGCAGAGATCTTCCTCTGATCTGGAAGCCATGTTGTCTCTGAGTGAAGCTGAAACACAGCAGACAGGAAGTACAGTCAGTCATGGCTCCCCTCCCCTCCTCTTCACTGAAATTCACTTTGAGTGTCATGTGTTTGTGTTAAAACAAACAATGTTCTGAGTTGGCTTCAGCTCGAAGCGCATGCCGTGTTTAAGATCAGTGTGGAATGTAACCAACTACATTTAATCAATTACTGCACTTAAAGGTGGGGTAGGTAAGTTTGAGAAAACCGGCTCGAGATCGCTAGAATTTGAAAATACACAACCGGAGAAAATCTGCCACTTCCTCACAGAGCCCCTCCTCCAACACACACGAACGCGCACATGACCAATGAGGGCACGAGATAAGTTTGTGCACAGATGGAAGGCTGACAGGCAGGTAGGCCATCCAGTCATTTTAGCCGGGCCGGCTCAGATGATTGGTCGTGCTTTTTACAGTATTACGGCTTCCACAGATGACATTTTTTAATGGATTTTTTGTCAAAGCACTTCAGATATTCATTGCTATCGGGATGTTAAGAGCATTCCATGGAATATAACAAAAAGTGTATCTCGAGCCGGTTTCTCAAACTTACCTACCCTACCTTTAAGTATTATTTTGAATTTGGGACTATAGCAAGTAATGGAGTATTTATACTTTTATTTTAGTACAGGATCAGAGTACTTTTTCCACCGCTGCTTAAGATCCACTAATGGGTTGCTATATCCTGCACCTCACCCTGAGTTATGTTAATGGCTGCAACAATATTTACAATCAATTTGGATCATGAACACATTTCTCTTTCTCTCTAGGTTTTGAATGTGGAGATGCAAACAGTGTACTGAGACTCCATCTACAAGGTACCAATTACTGAGCACTATTTAAAAGTTTAAAACACACCCATATCCTGTACAATACCCATGCTCTTTCAAACACATTTAAGTATGTTGAATCTTTACCTGCGTGCAGAGTAGTAACATTCACATGCTATTTGTGTCCAGGAAGTGTCCTTTTCCCATATCAACACCCACTGAAGCGCTATGAAACTAATGAAGCTCAGCGTAAGTTCTTTCAGGAAGACTGGTATACATCCACCCCGCAGCTGCTTATAATCAGCTCATCACGGGCTTCCTGCTAACCTATTACATTCACCTCAATCTCAGCAGCCAATCATCGTGCTGCAGCCACACTTTAAAATGGTTCTCCTCTCTCCTGCAGTCAGTTGTGATTTCAGGTGTTCATGCTGCCGACATACCCGTGTCAGATCCTCGTAGCAGATATCAAGCAAGAGCGAGAGGAATTATATATTTATATTATATATTATATATTTATATATATATTATAATAGTCACACACTGACTCTACTAAGTGTCTAATAGTGTAGTTGCCAGTTTAGTGAACCCTGAGATGTTGAGTACCCCAAAGTTGTATATATATATATTATATATATAAATATAAATATATATTTATAATTATATATATATATAAATATATATTTATATATAAATATATATATATATTATAATTATATATATTTATATATAAATATATATATTTATAATTATATTTATAATTATAAATATATATATATTTATAATTATATTTATAATTATAAATATATATATATATTTATAATTATAAATATATATATAATTTATAATTATATATATATATATATATTTATAATTATAAATATATATATATTATAATTATAATAATTATAAATATATATAATTATAAATATATATATATACATAATTATATATATAAATATATATAATTATATATATAATTCATATTATATATAATTATATATTTATATATATAATATTAATTATATATATAAATATATATAATTATAAATCTTCATACGTTTATATAATTATAAATATATAATATAAATATATATATTTATAATATATATATAATTATAAAATATATATTTTAATTATATATATATAATTTATATATATAATTATATATATAATTATAAATATATATATTTATAATTATATATTAATTATAAATATATATAATATAATTATATATATAATATATATATATATTTATATATATATTATATTTATAATTATATAAACGTATGAAGATTTATAATTATATATATATATATACACACACACATATGTATATATATATAAACGTATGAAGATGTTTTCAGAACATGAAGTGTACTGACTTCATATATGAAGGCTTCATTTTTAAAGCAATGGCGCCCCCTTTTGGAGAATGTGTGTATGACATTTTTCTGTTCATTTAAATCTCACCTGTCATTTAACACACTTTATAAAAGCTTTTGTAATATATTTCAACTGGTCTGTGAATAAAAAAAGTTTGGATATTAAATAATAATAATAATATTAATAATACATTTTTATTTCCTTTAAATATTGTGCCTATATATTTATCTATAGCAGCAGAAAACGATTGCCTGCAGTTCCTCAATCTGACAGCAGGGGGCAGTCTAGGATCAGGGATGAACAGAGGCATTAAGTTGGACCTATTCATTAATTAACGCATTTTTTACATTTTATTTTTAACTTGTTTTAATGTGAGCTGCTCTTTCTGCATGTGATGGATACAAATCTGATTTAATATTAGACATATTAAAATTATAATAATTATTGGTTTAAGGGTTTTTGTTTAATTGACTATTTGTATTCTGTAATTCAATTTTATTTATTTTCCTATATATAATGTTTTGTAACTTTAATTATATTTAATTAAATACTGTTTTGTTTTTTTGTGCATTTTTTTGTTACATTTAATTTCTGATTATAGAACTTGTTTTATTTTATTAATTATTTATTTTATGTGAAGCAATTCGTTTCGTAAAAATGCAAGTATTTACATTTAATTATTGTTATTTTAGGATAAAACAACTCTGGTTAGCTGTGTGTGTGTGTGGGGGGGGGGTGTGTGGGTGTGTGTGTGTGTGTGTGTGTGTGTGTGTGTGTGTGTGTGTGTGGTGTGTGTGTGTGTGTGGTCATGAATAAAGAAGACAGTCTATTGAAGGCAGCAGTGTGAATACCATGACAACTCCCAGCAGCCTCACATGTATGCCAGCAGAGTGTGTGTGTGTGTGTGTGTGTGTGTGTGTGTGTGTGTGTGTGTGTGTGTGTGTGTGTGTGTGTGTGTGTGTGGTGTGTGTGTGTGTGTGTGTGTGTGTGTGTGTGTGTGTGTGAGCCCATTATAAAGTGTTCAGGTGGCATAAATGGATAAATGTGGAGGCTGTGAGGTCTTTGTTGCCGTCGGCTCGACGTGTGTTTGTTTGCAGAGTTCGACCACCCAGCAGGACACACACACACACACACACACACACACACACACACACACACACACACACACACACACACCCACACACACACACACACACACACTTAAACCAACACTTTAACAATCGTACAAACCATGCTTTAAAAGTTGTTTAGAAAAGATTTTCCATACATTTCCTTCACTTATTTGATCATCTACTCTCATATTTACCATTTAAGCCTTATTCCTTATTACAACCTGACACCATGTGTGCTGTCACATTTTCCCACTCAGTTTGAGTTGTTTTGAGTCAATATAGCACAAAAGACTTCCTCTGAAGACAGCACACGTATAGTATCTGTAAAGGAAAGTGGTTTTGATACGAGACTAGAAACCAGTTTTGTGCTTGTTTATGTTACAGCTGATTTCAGCCCATATTCAAACACATACATCACGGTGTTAAATATGAGCATTGAGTTTTTCTATTTAACTCCTGCAGTGAACGCTTTTTAAATAAACAAAATGTAATTAAAAAACCTTAACAATTGGTGAAAGTTGTATTTCTTTTTGAGGAGGCTAGGCTAGCAGTTCCCCCCTGCTTCCATTCATTGTGCTAAGCTAGGCTAACCATCCTCCATTCTGGGAATAGGCTTTTTTTGCATGAATGTAATTTATTTGTATTTGACTTTTATTGTTTACAGCTGCCCTAAGAAGTATTTATAGAAGAAGTGTACCCATGAATAAGATGTTAATTCGTTGTATTGGATAATAAAGGTGTGTGTGTGTGTGTGTGTGGTGTGTGTGTGTGTGTGTGTGTGTGTGTGGTGTGTGTGGGTGTGTGTGTGTGTGTGTGTGTGTGTGTGTGTGTGTGTGAGTATCAGTGAGTCAGCTGGTGTGTAAACAGTCCCTTAATCCTCACAACACACTCATCCTAAATGTTAGTTTTGACTTCATGTTGTTTCTATAAGGTGAATACAAAGAGCCGTAGGAAACACTGAGGCCCTTTTCTATTTATTCATTTTAATGTACATTTGGGGTTTTTTAGACTTATTTTTAGACTCAGTTTTGTGAAATATGGCAAATGTACGCCCAAAGAATTCAGAATTTTCTCTCTAGTGTTTTAGTCATGCAGTTAAGGATTTAAAAACACCTTAAGGAGCTTTACCCTTAATTTATCCTTGTAAAAGGGTGTATTTTACATATTTAAAAAAGGTGTTTTATTGAACTTAATCTCATGTTTTAATTTGACCACTTTATACATTTTTCGTGTGATTTTGCACGTTTTGAAAGTGCTATAGATGTGATTATGAAGCCTATTTCTGGTACGATGCCCATGATGAATGCTGCACCAATAAACCCCACTTTATGTCAAAGCATACTCATATTCATTCCACTTTATATAAATGTCTTTCAAGCTTTTTTTTGGACACATCTGAAGAGTAAACAAACCGGAAGTGGATCAGTGACTAATAGCTACATGCAAATGAGTCTCCTCTCTGCTCCTAATCCTCCATCATTAACCATCTCTCCCCCCGAAGATCATCTCTCTTGATCCAGGGTCTCTATTTCACACACTTGACCACACCACACACACACACACACACACACACACACACACACACACACAACACACACACACACACACACACACACACACCACACACACACACACACACTTTAAAGCTCGGAGCTCAGCCTCATAATGTGTTTCTCCAGCTGAGTCCTCTCTGGTTCTCCGGACCCTCTCATGGACCCTCTCAGTCCGCTTTATGCTCCTTTTCAACGGGCAGCAGAGACTGATCCACCGCGGGACTAACAACCTGGAACTTTACCGCCTTTTTTCCCTTTCCTCCTTCCTTCCTTCCTTCCTTCCTTCCTTGCGTGCGTGCGTAAAAATGTCTTTTGGCACAAAAACGGGTTTCTCCGTGCGGGACATCCTGGATCTACCGGACCGAACCGGGAGATACGGATCCGGAACCGAGGAGGCAGAGGAGGCAGAGGAGGAGGAACCGGAGGAGGAACCGGTGGAGGTGCCCAGGATGGAGACCGGGCAGAAACTGGGATTTAGCGGCAGGTGGAGCCGAGGATCCGGTAACCTGCACTTCTCATGTAAGAAAAGTATTTATTTTATAAATTAAATATACAAAATAAAGTATATTAAGGTCTTCACTCAGTATATAAATTATCCATTTTTATTCAGTATAAATCTAATTTCTGACTCACAAAAATCACAAATAAGTTTTGATCGTGCAAATCAATACTTAAAGGTAATACAAATCGATATATGCCCCACTTCAAATACTTTGTTCACAAATAATAAGTTTTACTACTATAACAATTAATCAAAATGACATTTAATGATCATCTAATCCTCATTTCTGCCCGGACAGCCTCACACATCCGTGCGTATAACTGGAGACTCTTCTTTTACGCCTTTCCCTGTCATTTGACATTATATTCTTATTTTATCACTAATTAAATCACTGGATCTGTTTTAATGTTGACTGTGGAGCTTTTACATGGAGTTAAAAGTTGTTGCTGATGTTCAGAGAGCTGTCAAATCTTTCAGACTCATGTTGAACTCAAATAGTCGTTTTGTGATTGGAGATCAATCAGCTGGTTTCCTGAGCAGCTTTTGAAACGAAATGAAACATGAATCTGATGTAGAATTGTTTGTTTTATCTTAAATGATCATGCAGCCACATAGACTCATTACATTAATGCACACAATGTACAACAATACCTGTTTTCTTTTTTTATTACTGCCGATTTTTATTCCATATTTTATTCCATTCCATTTCTATGTAAATACTGTTATATTTTTTTATTATTTTAAATATGTTTCTAGTTCTCTATCTGTGTTTTTTTGTTTTACTTACTGAATGCACCACGACATCAAGTCAAATTCCTCGTGTCAATAAACCTGTTTCTGATTCTGAAATGTCTTTACAAATCCCATTATTATTGTTATTGTTATTATTGTTTCTGTTGTTTTGGAACACGTGTGTTGGAAGTGATATCAATATGAGGACTTATATACACATCGTTGCAAATTGAGGAAGATAGAATGATCAGGTATGCTGAATATCGATCATAACTAAAGGCATACTGTGCTTGCTTTGAGCTGTTCAATAAGCCACAGATACGATAAGATAAGAGCACCTTATTGACCCAGAACTGTGGATTTTAACCCAACAATCTCAACCCAGCGTTTAAATAACCCAGCATTTGTGTGTGTGTGTACAATGGTTTTAGAACACCGAGAGTAATCGGATTACTTCCCCTGTCCTCCTGCAGTGCACGGTTTTTCCTTAGAGAACCGAAAGGGGGGTAAATCTCCGGATCTCTCCACGGACGAGTCCCCGGACGCGGCACGGCATGCGGCGAGCGGCGGCAGCGGCGCGGCGCAGAAGGGACGCAGCAGGAAGCGGCGCGTCCTCTTCTCCAAAGCGCAGACCTTCGAGCTGGAGCGGCGCTTCCGGCAGCAGAGATACCTGTCCGCGCCGGAGAGAGAGCACCTGGCCGGGCTCATCCGCCTCACCCCCAATCAGGTGATTAGACAAGGGGATATATATATATATATTTTTTTTATATATTTTATTGAGCATTAAAAGTACAAAATACAATTACAGAAGGGACAGAAACATAATGCTCACTTTCAGTTTTCTATTTTAAATTTCCTTTTGTATTGTATATATTTTTTTCATTTTTAAATTATTATTATTTCATTTCTTTATTATTTTACTATATTTTGTATTCTTTCCTTTTTACATTTTTTAATACATTTTATTGTATAATTATTTTAATTGTATATCTATGTATTATTATCTTCCTCTGCACGCACCGAGCAGGGAGACCCGGGTATATATTTAATTATTATAATGTATGTATATGTATTTATCATCTCTCTGCAGGTGAAGATCTGGTTCCAGAACCACCGCTACAAGATGAAGCGCGCGGAGCACCTGGAGCCGCTGCTGCCCGTGCGCCGCGTCTCCATCCCGCTGCTCGTGCGCGACGGGAAGCCCTGCGAGCGGATCTCAGACCTGCAGGTGAGAGAAGTAGTGGAGAACAAATACGTCGTTTCTGTACTTAAGTACATTTCATGTTACTCCACTACTTATTTTACTGACCACTTTTTACTTTGACTTCTTACATGTTGAACACAAATACCTGTACTTTCTACTTCTTACATGTTGAACACAAATACTACCTGTACTTTCTACTTCTTACATGTTGAACACAAATACCTGTACTTTCTACTTCTTACATGTTGAACACAAATACCTGTACTTTCTACTTCTCACATGTTGAACTCAAATACCTGTACTTTCTACTTCTCACATTTCCCAAACAGGCTGGTTCCTTTAGTTTGAATGTGTGTTTGGTGGCGTGATCATTATTATTTAGAGTCATTGCGTGCCTATTGATTTGAACACGATCCGTGTATCCATCATTTCCTGGTCTTCTCTAAAGAAGGGACCAATGAAAACGTTGTCATGTTGCCGTTGTTCAGCATGGAAACATTCATTAGCTAACAATGACATTATTGTTCTAGTAATATAAAGGGAGGTCAGGTACTCTTTAAAACAGCTGGTACTTTTTACTTAAGTACATTTCAAAGCCCATACTTCTTTACTTTTACTCGTACTTTTTTTTATTAGTCAATTAATTGAACATGTTAGAAACAAAAAAAATAAATAATTATAATAAAAAATAATAAAAAACGTTCAAGGTATAAAAAAACAAAATCCTGAACAGTGTCCTTCATGCTGATATCCAAGAGAGGGAGTTACACAGTCACAAGATGGAGGAATAGAAAGCAGTATTCAATGTTTACTTCAGATTAGCTCCACGTCAGAAATGAGCATGCTTGTCATATGTCTATCTCCATAGAGGCTGAATCATCATGTTAATCACATAGCTATCATATGCCTCAAACAGTCCTGATGCTCTTCTAGGTAATCATACATCCTGTCATGTTCACAGCTACAGTTGGGATACCTTTGTTATCATGTGACTCTCATATTGGAAGAGTACACTCAGTATCTTCCCAACAACAAGTATGTGTACTTCTACTTGAGTAAAGGTGTGTATTTCCCCCCCCCCCCCCCCCCCCCTCTCTCTCTCAGATGAAGCCCTGGCTCTCCGACCTGGAGGTGTCTCTCCGCTCCGGCCTCAGCCTGCCTCTGTGCACCTTCTCCCCGCTGCTGCACCCCGGGTACGGCCCGAGCACCCTGGGGTGACGCAGCTCGCACACATGTACCACTGGAGCTGGTGAACACACTGCTGGGACACGATGCCTGAAACACTCAGAAGAGCAGTGTAGAGAGTCATGTTGGGCCTTATTTATGAGTTTTCATATTGGGTTTAAAGGAACAAAAAAAGGACTTAATACTTGATCAAAACCCTGTTGGAAAACTGAGAAAACTCCATTTTTTTTTTAATGGAGTTGGTTTATTTGAGGATCTGTTTTCCTTCTAGAAAAATCAATCTTTTCAGGAAGGAAAATCTCCACTGAATCTAATACTAAAGATAAATCGATAAATAGTTTTCAGTCTTCCTTCCAATTTAAATTACCTTTATTTAAGTGTTCCCCCTTTTCTGTCTCACAGGTTGGGACAAGGGGTTTTATTTCTAGGTCTCATCACAGATAAACATCTCAAATAAAAAAATAAAATGCACACTCATGTTCGGCCTTTAAGTTATTTTAAATCAAATGTTTAAAGCACAAAAAAGGACTTCAAACCCTGTCAGAAAACTGGTTTGGTTTATGCGACGCTTGGTTTCCCCTGTAGAAGAATGTGTATTTTCCAGAAAGGATGACAACATTCAATAAGAGTATTAAATGGAAATCATTTTTCATCACTTTTTGACAGTTTCTGGTTCAGTTCTCATTCTTATTTCCAATTTAAATGACCTTTATAAGAGGGTTTCCCCTTGAAAAATACTATTGCTTTTCAGTCTCACGCAGATTGGGACAAGATACGGATCTAAAATTCAAGTCCACTCATGTTCGGTCAAATTGTGTTTAAATTGGCAGAATTGGACTAAATAAACGCTAAAAACCCAAAAAAAACGGAGAAAATAACATATTTTTTTAATGCAGTTTGGTTTATTCAATGATTTGTATTCCCCAGAATAATCAGTACTTTCCAGGGAGATGAGAAAAATCAAAATGTGATATTCTTTATGCACTTTTGCCCATTTGCTGATTGGCTAATGTTACACAAGCCAAAACATCATGACATCATAAAGTGGCCAACATCTGATCAGCTCATTTTCAGACAGGTTTTTATAGAAATGGATCAGGAGAAAAAGAGAGAGAATCTTTGTTCCTGAAACTTTCAGAGTCTCTTTACACAGAGGGGATACGTGTTGATGAAGAAGAGACATGAAGAAGAGGGGACACATGTTGATGAAGAAGAGACATGAAGAAGAGGGGACACATGTTGATGAAGAAGAGACATGAAGAAGAGGGGACATGTTGATGTAGAAGAGACATGAAGAAGAGGGGACACATGTTGATGTAGAAGAGACATGAAGAAGAGGGGACACATGTTGATGTAGAAGAGACATGAAGAAGAGGGGACACATGTTGATAGAAGAGACATGAAGAAGAGGGGACACATGTTGATGTAGAAGAGACATGAAGAAGAGGGGACACATGTTGATGTAGAAGAGACATGAAGAAGAGGGGACACATGTTGATGTAGAAGAGACATGAAGAAGAGGGGACACATGTTGATGTAGAAGAGACATGAAGAAGAGGGGACACATGTTGATGTAGAAGAGACATGAAGAAGAGGGGACACATGTTGATGTAGAAGAGACATGAAGAAGAGGGGACACATGTTGATGTAGAAGAGACATGAAGAAGAGGGGACACATGGTGATGTAGAAGAGACATGAAGAAGAGGGGACACATGTGATGTAGAAGAGACATGAAGAAGAGGGGACACATGTTGATGAAGAAGAGACATGAAGAAGAGGGGACACATGTTGATGTAGAAGAGACATGAAGAAGAGGGGACACATGTTGATGTAGAAGAGACATGAAGAAGAGGGACACATGTTGAGAGAAGACAGAAGAAGAGAGAGAAGAATGAAGAAGAGACATGAGAGAAGAGACATGAAGAAGAGGGGACACATGTTGATGTAGAAGAGACATGAAGAAGAGGGGACACATGTTGATGTAGAAGAGACATGAAGAAGAGGGGACACATGTTGATGTAGAAGAGACATGAAGAAGAGGATTTTGCATAATAGGTGACCTTTAAAACTGATGATTAAATCGTCTTAAAAGCTCCTTATTTAATGATAAATGCCTCTATTTTACAATTGGAACAAAGCAAAAGTCACCATGTTAATAGCAAAGGTAAAGAATTGTTAAAACTCACTGTTTTCTCTGTTTTTCGATGAGTTTTCAGCCTTTATTCTGATTTAAATGACTTATTTTAAGGGTCATTTAATGGAGAATTCCCCCTTTCTGTCCCATACAAGCTGCAGAGTGGATTTTCATTCTTTCCCTAAAACTAAACTCCTTCCTTGATAAATATTTGGGTGGAAAAGAGTGGAGAAGAAGTCGAACTTAATTTAAGATTTCTGGGTTTTTGGGGGGTTTCTGTTGTTGTTGTTGTTGTCACTTTTACCGGGAGGAAATGTTTCCGTGTGTTTTATAAATCTATTTATAATGTTGAATGTTGACTTGTTTTGTATTGAACTGCATATTTATAATGGTGAATAAAACCTGAAGCACTTGTGACTGGTTTCATTATTCTTCACAGATATATTACATTTATTTTAATCCTTTATTTCGTGCATTTCTTGCTTTGTTTCAACGCATTTTCTCTCAACAAATTGAATGTTGTTCGGGTCGGTTTGGCTTCATAACACAAGGTTACATTTCCTGTCATGCTCCTATAATATTTCTACAGTAATGAAGCTCAGCGCAAGTTCTTTCAGGAAGACTGGTATACATCCACCCGCAGCTGCTTATAATCCAACAAGTCCTCCAACTCATGCGACCAAATAGGTTGTTTGTTCAAGCGCGTAATACGACCTATAATCACGTTTAAAGTCTTCGCCCTCTAGTGCTCCCGTTGATTGCAAACGTTACAGAGGGTCGTTTATTCACAAATAACCCTCTCTGAAAATCCTAAATTGTAGGATAGTTTGGCCATTAAAACGCTTTTTGATTAGATTTCTAGCGAGAAGTGTATATTGTACTTTTAGAATCCACGTCCAGTCGATGTGTAGGATCTATAGTTTGATAGATATTAAGAAGATGATTTGAGGTTTCGCCAGGAGAACGTGTAAATGCGGCAGCTTCCATGTAAAGTTAGCGTCAACCCTCACGGGTGAAAACAGTATTTCCGGTCTCGAAGTTTTCATAATAAAACCGGATGATCAAACGATTTAACAGTGATATCTGCAGTACTCATCCAGTATAAAACATCAGTTTATCCTTGTTAATTATACGACATTAATTGGTTTAAATTGTGTACAATGCTTTTGTGTTTTTCCCATAGGTTTTTCTCTTTCGATTCTGAGAGACACATTTCTTTTTTCAGAGGTTTTGATAGGCTAAATGCCCATAATCCTGGATGTTTTAGCCGCAATGCACGCTGGGATTTGGTGTTTATGCGATATGAAATCGGAAAACATTTAAAAAAAAAAAATAATACTTTATTCCGAGGGTGCTTGCTTTTCTCTTTGAAAGTCATCACATAACGGCATTGTCATACACGGTTCGGCTGCATTAAATATTACACATCTGCCGTAGTTCTTACGGCAGTTATAGAGCCCTGATTAGAAGACTTCTGGACAAACAGGAAGAACTGCCGCCGAAACTGAAAACGTGACGTGGATCATAAATATATCAGCAATTAAACAACATCTCACATTTCTTTTCACACAATACGTCTCCTTGCAGTATCAACACTAATTCGGCTGACTTTTATATTTGATCCAATTGGTAGATAGGCTGTATTTACACCATAACGGTGCACAGCTGATTGAAAGGGATTTTTTTGTAGTTTTTAAAGATATTATTTACTGAACTAGTTTAATTAGATATTAAGAAGATGATTTGAGGTCTCGCCAGGAGAACGTGTATATGGGGCAGCTTCATGTAAAGTTAGCCAACCCTCTGGCTATTAAGCTGCTGAACAATCGACCTATATGGTCGTTTTTTGTAGGAGGACAGGCTGGACACAACATGACTGCAAGGAGACAAAAAGAAACCTGATCTTTTTTTAAATAACCACAAAAAGACACAATATTACTTCTAAAAATCATAAAATTACTACAAATAGAAAACAGAAAAGACCACATAGCAACCTCATGTCCTCTAACAGATCTCAAAGAGACTCAAAACGTCTGCAAAGAGATGTAGAAAACAACAAAAAGAGGCTTAAAATAAGTGCAACCGACACAAACACAGCCGCGAAGAGACAAAAGTAGACTTTACAAACAGCTATAAATGACTACAGAGACACAACACGTACTAAAGAAGTTCTCAAAGAGTCACCACTTCTACAACGAGTCAGAAAACCATCAAAAAGCAACACAATGCAACTACAAGGATGCTCAGAATAAGCATACAAAGACCGGAAGCTACTAAAAAGAGACACAAGCAACCGTGAACAGGAGCTTTACAAATATGAATGGTGTTTCAGTGAACTAGAAAACTCTATACACGTCTATAAAGGGGATCATATTCTGTATATGTAGTAACAGTGGTCTGGAATTGGTGTTATTTACTTCATTCTTAATATCTACGATGCTCTTTTGGGTTTCCATTCAAACATCAGACAGGATTAAAACATCTTCACAGACGAGTTCATCCACAGAAAGAAAACCAGCTCCTTGCTGTGAGAGAGAGAGAGAGAGGAGAAAGACCCCCCTCTGAGTGTGTGTGTGTGTGTGTGTGTGTGTGTGTGTGTGTGTGTGTGTGTGTGTGTGTGTGTGTGTGTGTGTGTGATGAGGAGCTCTATGGAACAGATGAAGTATATATATCAGCCATGTTTACAGTGCACTTATTTATTAAAGTAAACACTATTTTTGCCGTATATAATTTCCTGCTTTTTACCTTTACCTTATGATTTCACTTTAATGCACTACTTTACTTATTTCAATTCTTTATCACTTTTTATGTCTTAAGGTAGTTATGATGTGCATCTACAGTAAAGCCTTTGAATCTTTAGCATTTAGACGAGCTCCTTACTGAGAGAGAGAGAGGGAGAGAGAGAGAGAGAGAGAGAGAAGAAAGACCCCCCTCTGAGTGTGTGTGTGTGTGTGTGTTTTCTAAAATGATATTTAAATGTACAAATGAGGGTTTTTCTGCCAGCAGGGGGCAGCAGTAGCTTGTACAAAACATGCTTTAGTACACACACACACACACACACACACACACACACACACACACACACACACACACACACACACAGCGTTTGTGTGTGTGTGTGTGTGTGTGTGTGTGTGGTGTGTGTGTGTGTGTGTGTGTGTGTGTGTGTGTGTGTGTGTGCCTAGCATTACTATACTTGTGGGACTTACTACTTGTTTCTGTTTACACAGTCGTGTGTGGGGACTGGCTTCCCTTATGGGGACATAATGGAGGTCCCCATGAGGGGGGTATGTGTGTGTGTGTGTGTGTGTGTGTGCATGTGATAACAAGTGAGCATGTTTTTAATAGTTTCAGGAGAACATGTGGAGCTCTATGGCACATAGGAAGTAGATAATTGAGACTTTGTAAACCCTAACATCATTGATTACAGTGCACTTATTTATTATTTATTTATTAAACAGTATTTCTGCTGAATATCTTTACCTGCACCATAGGATTTCACTTTAAGGCACTATTTTATTTACTTATTTCAATTCTTTATCACTTATTATGTCTTAAGTGTGCTGTTTGTTATGATGTGCATCTGTAAAGCCTTTGAATCTTTAGCATTCTTCTTCTTCTTCTGAAGAGGTCACGTGGTGTGATGAAGAGGAATTGCTGCACCAGGGCCCTTTCTCATGTCATCAAATGTCCCTCCTCGACTCCTCGACTCCTCGGTCCTCCGGTAGTGACCCGGAAATGAATTTTAGCGCGCCATGTTGAAGGACATCTCATTTCTCTAAATGCACATCGAGGACCGAGCATCGAGCGTCGAGGAGGCTCTCTGGAGGAGCTATAACCGAGGATACACTGATGGGTCCTCCACGGTCCTCCACGGCTCCTTCGTGGATGCATTTCCGGGAACAGAGATGTTTCAAAGAGTCGAGACGCACGGCCGGACTTATCTCAGCCAATGACAGCTCTGCATGCATCCCCTGGATATTATTTTATTAACTGCTTTCATCGCGACGCGATGTTTACAGTGAGAACAGCTGTGAGGTCCGTGCAGAAAGCAGAGCAGTGTGTATAATATATATCACTCAGTATAACAGGCCTACTCTCTTTATTTGCTTTAGTTTAGTAGATATCTACAAACAAAGTCGATATTTTTCTAAAACCATTTAGTGCTTCACATAATAAAATACACAACGGCTGTAGCCTGATTATATGCTTTAGGAGCTGTAGGTGTGTGTGGTGTAGGTGTGTGTGGTACAGTGTGTGCGTAGATGCAGCGGACAGACAGGTCTCACTTGGTTTGGTGTCCTCTGCTTACTTGTAATACTTGTAAATAAAACTTTTGGCCCGTCATTTATTTCCCTCATTGTAGCGACCAGAGAGGGGGGGGGGGATATATCCAGTCTCTGATAGTGTTACGTTATTATGAGAGTGCTCTGTTTGATTCTGAAATTGTATATATTTATATAAATATATACATATATGTGTGTGTGTGTGTGTGTGTGTGTGTGTGTGTGTGTGTGTGTGTGTGTGTGTGTGTGTGTGTCTGTGTGTATGTCCGCATCTGTAGCCTGTTATTGTCTCATTATACCGCACTGTGAATGAATTAAAAGTAAATATATAAGTGGTCATGAACACATCTGTCCATCAGACAGAGGGCTGCTGTGCCTCCTGTCATCATTAATGGACGTCTCTTTAAAATGACCGCTCAGAGGAGAGGAGTTCTCATTTCTCTAACCGCCTGCTGCTTCCCTCCTCTCTCCTCGGTTCCCCCCTCGACTCCTCCGCTCGCATCTCCTGTGGGCGGGACTAAGACACGAGGATAGGAGTCGAGGAGGGGAGTCGAGGAGGGACATTTGAAGACATGAGAACGGGCCCAGGTGTTCTTAATATGCAGTCTTTTATCTTGTATCCCTGCATCTGTAAACTCAGGTGCATTACAGGTACAGTCAGGTTCTTTAAGAGTGTATCGCCCCCTAGAGGTCTGGAGTGGAAATACAGCAGGAAACACAGGTGGAAATAAATAAGATTAATAATTACATAACTGATTTTATAATAAAAGATAATACTATTAAAAGTCCTGAAAATAAACCATACTGAAGTGAAAATAAAACATGTAAGCAACATTTATTTAAATAAAAGTGTTGATTGTGCAGTAAAGTTGATTTTAACCCACATTACTGATGAAAACTCGACAGCAGGAAGGTCTGTTTTGATTTCTTTTTAATATATAGAATATGAAATCTTCCTCCAGTGACAAACCAAAAGTAAAACATTTGATCGTAAAAAAAAGAAACACACAAACCTGAGGGTGGAGCTGTCGAGCTGCAGTGTATTAACACACACACCACACACACACACACACACACACACACACACACACACACACACACAACACACACACACACACACACACACACACACACACTCTAACGCACAAATAATCGCACGTCATTCAACAGCACACAACTGGCAAAATGGGGTTCTGCTGAACAGATGAAGCGCTGACTGAACCGGAGGACCAAACTGAAAGCTGACAGGATGTTGATCAGGGGATTTGAAAAGGTCTATAGCCACCTAGCCAGGTTCTTTAGCCTCTTCTCCATGTGCCATTCTTAGAGCTTCCTCTGTGACGCTCTGACGCACTCTCCAGGAACGCTGAAGAGTACGTAAGTCAAATCAAACTGTATCACTTTCTTTGTTGCCTCATACCTGATCCCAGGATATCACCACAGCTCCACTAAATGTGCAACACCTTCCTTGGCTCTGACACAAACTGTATGTTGTTTACAAAGTGAGAGCCAGGGCAAAGAGAGGTGTTCAACCCAACAAAGCGTTGTGTTGTCAGTGTGTTGGAGATAGAGAGAGAAACACAACTCATTATAACATTGATTAAAAGTACTCTTTTTATTTGGGTTATATATCATTAAAGCCGGAGTAAAAAAAGGAGTAACATATTCCATTAGGACTTAAGCTAATTAAAACATCCTAAGATACTGGAGGCATTTCAGCTTTAGGAATACATATAGAGTAAAAAGAGAGTATAGTAAATATATTGTATAGACTATTGATCAGATATATACAGCATGTGCAGCAGTTACAGTAGGCAGTACAGGTATATATACTGTAGGTATAAGTACACGCTATGCTAATTATAAGACATTATATGAATCATTAATTGAAAAACGAGATAAAAGCCATTATTAAAGTTATTAAATCGACACTAGGGTGACTGAGTTCCCCAGAGAACACAATTAACAAAAACATTTGATGGATCATTTTACAATTTAAATATTTTATGAATTCAACCCAACACTTGTATGTTTGAACATGTGCAGCAGTTACAGTGAGAAGTGAAGGTATAAGGTGTGAGTACAAGTACTGCTAATATTGAGATGTTATATACAGAGACTGTAGACTATAGATCAGATATATAACTATGTATGGGAATGTGAGAGCATACTTAAAGGATGTTAAATCAGAAATGTATGAATATAATAAGCTATGTTTCCTATCATATGGAGGTGAGTTTCTGAAGTGTGCCGTCTGTATGCGGGGCAGGGCCTAACTCTCTCTCTGTGTGCGGGGGCGGGGCCTAACTCTCTCTACTGTGTGCGGGGGGCGGGGCCTAACAGACACGCTGCAGTGGCATGCACACAGATTTTTAAGAGTAGTAGTACCGTTAAAAGTAAAGCGTTAAGAGAGTGAAATGTTGCTTTAGGAATTTCAACACTTGATGCTGTCACCTTGATTCCAGTTTCAGATACCTGTGTTTAACTCAATTAGTTTAAAGAGAGAAAACATTTTTGTCGAAAAGTTGACTAAAATGTAATGATTTTTCATCGACTAAAACTAGACTAAAGCTATGAAGGATAAAAAGGACTAAAATGTGACTAAAACTAATAACCATTTTCGTCTGAAGACTAAATCAAAAATAGCTGCCAAAATGAACCCTGCTCAGGTGTTCTCAGTCATCAGAAATGTTCCAATGATCTCATGGTTCTCCTGTTTTCTCCTGTAGAATATGAGGAGGTGATGTTTGACAGCATGGACTCTGAGGGGAGTTGATGTTGTTGATCAGTCACACAGAGGTAGAAGCCCCTCCATCGTTTTCATAGTTCACCTCATCTTCATCTTCATCTTCATCATTCTGCTCCTGTCAACATGGAACAGAGACATGGTGAAAACACAGAGCAGAGCTGGAAAGTAACTAAGTACATTTACTCAGGTTCTGCTCTTAAGTACATATTTTAAGGACGTAACTTCTGTCTGTGTTTTTCCTGTTTTCTGTTTATTTTCCACAACATATTTCTAGACCGACTGGAACAATTGATTGGACTTTCGGCAACAGTTCTAAATTGGGTTGAATCCTACTTAAAGGACAGGAAACACTTAGTTCCTATAGGTAACTACACATCTGAGTGGACCCATATGACATGTGGGGTTCCTCAGGGCATTATAAAGAGCTGTTGATTCAGCTACATGGTCACTTTGAAGCATCCTTAATGAGCATTTATTACATTCTGTTGCTGTTTTTTGTTATTTTGCTAAATGAACTGTTTTGCTTTTCTGAGATTATTTAATTTGGATACAAATATTCTAAATTAATCTTGTGTTGCATCTTCTCATGCCTGTCATATATCCACTGTTACCATTGGATAGCAAATAATAAACACATTTAATTATTCAATGTTCAAACTCACCATGTTTTCTTCCGTCTGTGCTTTGCTCCCTGAAAAAAGGACACAACAAGTTGATATTAGATTTCACCTTTATTTGTATTGTTTTCATTTGACCTGTGAATGATCTCACCTTTAGCTCTTGTCCATATGTTGACTGTAACCACGGTGATGATGAGAGCCGCTAAACCGCAGACACCATGATGAGCCTCAAGCGACCTGGAGAGAGAAGTTAGAAGAGTTAAATACAGTCTCTAAAATGTGAATGAACAAAATGTCTCTTGGCTGTTTGATGCTTCCTCGTCACCTTCACACAGGGACACGTACAGAACATACAGATACAAACACAACTTATTTATAATCCACACAGTTCGTTTTTTCTGCATCCTCACCTTAATGAATGAAATAACAACAAGCTGTACAGTTATAAAAACAAATGTAAACATCTCACATCACGACATAAAGATGTGACACATCAGGATGAATGATTTTAAACATCTCATCATGTTCTCACCTGAGGACTGAAGAGAAACAGCTGAGGTTCTGTGACCATCAAACACTTTACAAGTACATCAAGTTAACCTTACCTGAGTTCAAGTTGTTTTTAGCAGCTGCTGTTGTTGTTGTTGTTGTTGCTGGTTTTTTGTCCTCACCTAAACAGATGGCATTTTTTTAACAAACTATTCAATTTTAAACGTCCATAAAATAAACAAATATTGAAGTACTTTCTTTTTAGAATAATAAGAAGTGATTTTAAACATCTCATCATGTTCTCACCTGAGGACTGAGGGCTGAAGGTCTGCACGTCATCACCATCAGTTACTTCACAAGTAAACAACTCAGACCTTGTTGTGTAACTAAAAAGAGAAGTCAGAAATGTCACAGAGGCAGAGCAGAGAGACTGTGATGTCTTTATATCTCTGTGATCTTTATCCACATCTCGACCCTGAAGCAGCCACTTCACTGTGTGTATACACTCTCCATATCTCTTCACAGAGCAGTTTAACGTCACCTCATCATTGTCCAGATGTTCAGTCACTGAAGATGGAGATATTGTGAGAGAAAGACAACAAGAGTAACATTAACTTCATCACTGTAATCATTATTATTGTAATGATTTAGTATATTGCTCTACAGAGACAGTTTGAAACATTATGATGTAAATACTCACTGGTAACAACAGACAGATGAACACGAGAGCCTGGACCTTGTTGTTCTCCTGATCTGAACTGGCTGCAGAGGTAAACACCAGCATCCTCCTCTGTGACCTTCTTTATAACCAGAGAACAATTCTGTGTAACTCTCAGTCTGTCTGGTTTAGCTTTGGCTTCTTTGTGAATCTGCCCGTCTTCAAACAGCGTCACTGGGCTTCCTGAATCACTGAAGATCCACCTAGTACTCTCACACTTATCCTGATCATGTATCACATTGTCAAAAGGCAAAGTGACTTCATCTCCAGCTCTGACAATGAGGGGGTATCGTTTCACATCTGCAGCTGTTGGGGAAAAAAATCAGAAATAAATATAGACGTCATAAATGCTGACAGAATAATGATTTATTATATAAAAAGGTAAAGAGTTAGAGTTCTGGTTGATCTGTTTAATGAATCATTTAACGACACATTGAAACCAGAGTTAATTACAGATCCACATAACTAACTGAAGTGTTCATAGTGAGTGTGACGATCACTTTAAAGAGTATTGCTATGTGGGTTTTAGTGACCAAGAGTTCACTAAAGTCACCACGTTACAAACACAACTCATCATTCTCAGTTAAAGGAACAGTACGTAGTAAAGTACCGTTAGTGATATTAAAGCTGTTTTATTTCATGTAATTGGTAAATGGTAAATGGACTGTTTTTATAAAGCGCTTCATCCAGTCTTTCACCCCCTCAAAGCGCTTTACATACAACAAGTCACCCATTCACACCCAATGCATACAGAGCAATGTGCCCCTTGCTCAATGAAGGGGTTAGAGCCATTTCCCTTTCATCATTATGGTTTGAATGTTTGTCTTATTACTAAAAGGCTTTAGAGGAAACTCTTAACTATTTATTTTTGTGAGTCACACTATGCTTTAAAAGATGTTAGTTTAAGTCTCACTTATTTGCTGTCGGATGTGACGTGCATGTCTATATGTCTATATGTCTATATATGGCATGACATTGGTTCACAGCTGAGGGTGTGATTAGACAGGAAGCGGTAGAGTCTTTTGACCGTGTTCTTTTTGTTCTTTTTGTTCTTTTTTGATACGGAGAACTTTTAGTTACTTTGAAGCGAGGAAGTTTGTCTTCATGTTTGTATGTCGCTTGATCAAATAATAAACCTGATTTGATTCAAAGCTACAACGATCTCTGCAAAGTTAGTTTGGAAGCAAAGAGAGGCGCGTCATAACCCACAACCCCGATAGAGGAAAGTGGATATTAAATGTAGAAACTGATTCAAACTCCACGACAGAAGGTATCATTCACACACCGTTCCCCATTGGGAGCGACTTGGGGTTAAGCATCTTGCCCAAGGATACATCGATTTCAATTGAAAGACACCCTCACTACCTTTCATTAACAGTCGTAAACAGTGTGTGTTCTCTGCATCCTCACCTGGAAAGTGGAGCAGCAGCATCAGGAATGAAGACATCATGATCCTTCTGAATTCAGACATCGTGCTTCTCTCTCGGTCTCTGGCTCTCGACTGTCAGAGTGTCTCCCCTGCTGCTTCTTTAACTAGAACTCAGTACCGATGATAACAGCAGGTAAGCGACAGAAGAGGGGAAGTTGAACGTGGGAAGATGTTTTCTGGTTCCTCATTTCACCTCCAGTGTTTTTCTTCTGAGAACTAAAGGAGAAGTGTTTCGATGTGAAATGGGGTTACACCAGCAGCTCTGAAGGTATGACACCATATAGAAAACCACAGGCACGTATTCAGCTGAACAACAGAGGAATAATTCAGGCCGATAAGAGACGGATCAGTTTGAGCTGACATCCAGTCACTGTGGAGGACCGAGCCAAACTTACATTGAGACACAATCTGGATGTTTATTTAAGATGACTGCATTTCCAGGCCCTGTGTGGCTCAACACCAAGTGCAGTATGTGGAAAAGATTTGCCACTGTTTCCATCTTTGCTGAATCTGTTTATCTTATATTTCATGTGGCCCCGCAAGAGCTTGCAAAGAATATAATATGTTTATTATACGGTTACATGCCGCTTTACAGAAGCACGTTGTCCATGAACTACATGTCCCACAATGCATCTCATTTTGTGACGTGCACACGAAGAGACTTGCAATTTTTTGCCATAGACTTCTGCTTTTCAGACGTAGTTAATTATGAAGTTATTACCCTATCTGATAATAATCCAATGCAGAGGCAATAATGTAATATAATACATTATTTTATATATATATGACATATTTAAATATGTATTTATATATAGTCTTAAAGTTTTGAACTGGCTTTTAATACTAGTTGAACATAAAATGATATTTGATATTTGTATGTGTTTTTATATGTTTCTAGTTATTGTGCTTTGTATTATTGTTTTATTATTTTACTCCTATTGTGTTATTTTATATTTGTTCCCTGTGCAGCACTTTGGTCAACTGAGGTGTTTTAAATGTGCTATATAAATAAATAAAGATTGAGATTGAAAGTTACGACCGGCCTTTGAGTGCAACCATAATGCTAATATGGCCCACGATGAAACTGAGTTTGACCCCCCCGCCCTCGAGGACTCGATACAAAGGACAAACTGGCACAAATCCACGGCTCCACGTCTTCTACCTTCTTCTGGGCATCGCATTTTTGGCGAGACGTTGGAAGTAAAACGAGGTGAATGTAAAAGGGGACATACAATATATATTAATGCTGTGTTGTTTACATTCTTATTGTCTAGTTTCTCTGAGTTATAGCTCAACATGATTTAAGGGGCGAGCAGATAAGAAGCACACACATTTGTGTAGAAAGTTTAGACATTAAAGAGACCCTTTTGTGCTTTTGGGGGGTTTCCCTCTCCTGTAGTTATATAGGTTTGTATTCATGTAACTGGTCTGCAAAGACTAAAATCTTGTTGTCATGTTGCAGTTGTTCAGCATGGAAACATTCATTAGCTAACAATGACATTATTGCTCTATTAATATAAAGGAAGGTCAGGTACTCTTTAAAACAGCTGGTAGTTATGGGTACTTTTACTTAAAGGTGGGGTAGGTAATTTTGGAGAAACCAGCTCGAGTGCGCTAGAATTTGAAAATACACAAAAATCTGCCACTTCCTTCCAGAGCCCCTCCTCCAACACACACGAATGCGCACATGACCAATGAGGGCACGAGATAAGTTTGTGCACAGATGGAAGGCTGACAGGCAGGTAGGCCATCCAGTTATTTCAGCCGGGCCGGCTCAGATGATTGGTCGTGCTTTTTACAGTACTACGGCTTCCACAGATGATATTTCTTTATGGATTTTTTGTCAAAGCATATTCATTGCTATCGGGATGTTAAGAGCATTCCATGGAATATAACAAAAAGTGTATCTTGAGCCGGTTTCTCAAACTTACCTACCCCACCTGTAAGTATATTTCAAAGCCCATACTTCTTTACTTTTTTTTGTACTTTGTTTTATTAGTCAATTTACAAACACAGCTGCAAAGAGACAAAAGCAGACTTTACAAACAGCTATAAATGACTACAGAGACACAACACGTACTAAAGAAGTTCTCAAAGAGTCACCACTTCTACAACGAGTCAGAAAACCATCAAAAAGCAACACAATGCAACTACAAGGATGCTCAGAATAAGCATACAAAGACCGGAAGCTACTAAAAAAGAGACACAAGCAACCGTGAACAGGAGCTTTACAAATATGAATGGTGTTTCAGTGAACTAGAAAACTCTATACACGTCTATAAAGGGATTATATTCTGTATATGTAGTAACAGTGGTCTGGAATTGGTGTTATTTACATCATTCTTAATATCTACGATGCTCTTTTGGGTTTCCATTCAAACATCAGACAGGATTAAAACATCTTCACAGACGAGTTCATCCACAGAAATTCCCCTTTCCGGAATGGATATAAGGCTCTCCCTCGCCCTCCTTCGGCAAATCAGACCATATCTCACTACTGTTGTTGCCTGCGTACAAGCAGAAACTTAAAAGGGACAGACCGATTACAAAGACAGTACAACGATGGAGCGAGGAGTCAGATGAGGCACTGCAGGATTGCTTTGCCACGGATTGGAGTGTGTTTGAGGACAATAACATCAACACACACACGGACTGTCATCTGCTACATTGGGAAATGCATCGATGACGTGGTACCGAAGGTTTCTGTACGGACATTCCCAAATCAAAAGCCCTGGGTAAACGGTGAGGTGCGCGGCAAACTGAAAGCGCGCACTCTCGCGCCCACAGCGGGAGATTTGGAGGAGTACAGGAAATCTAGGTATGATCTCCGGAGAGCAATTAAAAATACAAAGAGACAGTACAAAGACAAGGTGGAATCTGACTTCAAAGGCTGTAACACTAGGAATATGTGGGCGGGACTAAGGACAATGACCAGTGGCGAGCCGTCAGGGCCCTCTAGGCCCTCTGTGAGGGCCTAAGATATTCCAAAAAATAATATTTAAAAACATTAAAAAAAAAATATATTTTTTTTAAATATATTTTTTTAATATTATTTTTGTTATATTTTTCATTAGTTTTACCGAAAAAAAACTTGATTTAATAAAATAACATTTCCAAAGAAATAAATCCTTCGAATCTGCCTGTTCAGTCTCTGTTTGAATGTCAGTTACTATAGCGGGCCTCTCTGCGATTCACAGAGGGTTGCTATAGTAACTGAACGAGAGAGTAATGTCAAATGACAGTACAATTGACCAATCATATCTTCCCTCTAAATGGGTGGGTTTTATTATCGCAGACTTTATGACGAGTTCCGCCCGCTGTGAAACTGTTCTTGTTTCCATAGCAACAACAACTTCCTGTCAACAGCGTGAACTCGCCTTCAAAATAAAAGCATGCCAAATTACACTTAAGACATACAACTGCAACGAAAGTAACAAACACAATGCAATATCATTTTCAATGTCAAAGAACACAAATTGGGTTCACAGGTGTTGTTTTGTGTGGTAGAGGGTCGCTGTCATTGATGCGTTTTGCACCCTGGGCCGTTGTTTTGATATTCCGCTGAAGTATACGCTGTGACGTAATAACGTCTTTTTTTCGAAGGAAGGGGTGGGGGTCAGAGGGCCTAGGTATAAAGCTCACGGCTCGCCACTGACAATGACTGACTACAAAGGAGCAGCGGGGGGTGCTGCGGGAGTGTCTGCGTGCGCATCTCTCCCAGATGAGCTAAACAGTTTTTTTGCACGCTTTGAGAGCAGCCGGGCTGTGGAGGTACAGAGGGACCAGGAGCTACACTGCCCTTTTGTTTTAAATAGGGCAGATGTGTGTAAATCCTTTAAAAGGGTTAACCCACACAAGGCTCCTGGACCTGATGGCATCCATGGCCGTGTTCTCAGGGTGTGTGCAGTTCAGCTGGCAGAGGTGTTCACAGACATCTTCAACAGGTCCCTGCTGCAGTCTGTAGTCCCCACATGTTTTAAACACTCCACCATCATTCCTGTCCCCAAAAAGACAAAAATCACCTGCCCCAACGACTACCGCCCAGTAGCACTCACCTCCATCATCATGAAGTGCTTTGAGCGGTTAGTCAAATTATTCATCACCTCCTCCCTCCCTGAATCTCTGGACCCCCTGCAGTTTGCCTACAGAGCAAACAGGTCCACAGACGACGCCATAGCCCTCACCCTCCACACTGCCCTCTCACACCTGGACCCGAAGAACAGGAACACATATGTGAGAATGCTGTTCATTGACTACAGTTCAGCATTCAATACCATTGTGCCCTCCAAGCTGGCCATCAAGCTCAGAGATCTCGGGCTCAACAGCGCCCTCTGTGACTGGATCCTGAACTTCCTGACGGGCAGACCCCAGGCAGTGCGGTTGGGAAACATCACATCCTCCACCCTCATTCTAAACACCGGTGCCCCTCAAGGCTGCGTGCTCAGCCCTCTCCTCTACTCCCTGTTCACCCACGACTGCGTGGCCACACACAGCTCCAACACCATCGTGAAGTTTGCTGATGACACGACCGTCATCGGCCAGATCACAGACGATGACGAGACGGCGTACAGAGAGGAGGTCGAAAACCTGACATCTTGGTGCCAGGAGAACAACCTCCATCTCAACATCAGCAACAAAAAAGAGCTGATTGTGGACTACAGGAAGCAGCAGGGAGAGGGACACGCCCCCATCGCCATCAATGGGACTACGGTGGAGAGAGTCAAAAGCTTCAGGTTCCTTGGGGTCCACATCACTGAGGACCTGACATGGTCTCTTCAACCACCACCATCACCAAGAAAGCTCGACAGCGGCTCTTCTTCCTCCGCAGGCTGAGGAGGTTCAAAATGGATTCCAGGATACTCTGCAACTTCTACAGGTGCACGATAGAGAGTATCCTCACTGGCAGCATGACGGCCTGGTACGGCAGCTGCACCGACCTCGATCGTAAGGCTTTACAGAGGGTGGTGAAAACTGCACAGCACATCACCAGGACGGAGCTGCCATCCACAGTTTCTTCCCGCGGGCAGTGAGACTGTTAAAAAATTGAACTGTTGAAACAACATCAAACATTCATCTGCTACTCCCTCTTAGGTGCCTTACAAACAATGGACGTCCGCTCTCGGGAGCGTCGGAGTGGTGCGGTCACCCTAAGTGACAGACCTAAAGTATCCGGGATTCAGGCATCTTCCTGGCTTGTACATTTTTGGTGATGCGCCCTGGAGATATCAGCCTATTTTTAACAACTTTTCCCGCTTTTCAAACATTATTCCGGGGTTTTAGCCAGTCATTTTGCAAGAAATCATTTAACATTAACGGTCTCCTGAAAAGCACATATTCTGTGCATTTCAGGAGAGCGTCTATGTTAAATAATTTCGTGCAAAATGACTGTCTAAAACTCTCTTCCAGACATTTAAAAATACTTTCCCCGACCATTTAAACATTATTTCTGGGTGGTAAAGTGCAGTTAAGCGGCCTGGAGGTATTATACTATTTCAAACAACTTTTCCCCGCCTTTCAAAGACTTATTCCTGGGTACAAGTGTTATCTTTCCCCCCTGGGTGTGTGTGAGACAAGTGAACTGAGTCAGCCTGCCAACAAGCAGCAGTGTGCTGTCATTTGAAACATGTTCCCCACAGTTTAACACACTTTTACCTGTGTTTTGAGGCCTCTTTCTGGGTCAATGTGTGCTCCAATGTGTCCTCTTTCTCCCCCCTGGGTGTGTGTGAGACAAGTGAAGTGAGTCAGCCTGCCAACAAGCAGCAGTGTGCTGTCATTTGAAACATGTTCCCCCACAGTTTAACACACTTTTACCTGTGTTTTGAGGCCTCTTTCCTGGGTCAATGTGTCCTCTTTCCCCCTGGGTGTGTGTGAGACAAGTGAAGTGAGTCAGCCTGCCAACAAGCAGCAGTGTGCTGTCATTTGAAACATGTTCCCCCACAGTTTAACACACTTTTACCTGTGTTTTGAGGCCTCTTTCCTGGGTCAATGTGTCCTCTTTCTCCCCCCTGGGTGTGTGTGAGACAAGTGAAGTGAGTCAGCCTGCCAACAAGCAGCAGTGTGCTGTCATTTGAAACATGTTACCCCACAGTGTGGACTATGTTTAGCCACGTTTCGAGCACTCTTTCCTGGGTCGAAAAGACATGTGCTGTAACCTGGTTCTCTCCCAGTACTGGGTACTAGTTAATGCCACTATCACCACCACATTTAAACCAGATGAAGTGTGTAGTTATCCGGGGTGCTGCAGAGTCATTTTCAGGCTCCTCTCCACAATTGTCCCCCTAAAATGATTTTAAATCATTATTTTTGCATTTAAATGCATTATTCTATCATTTATATGGTTCCCCAACACAATGCACATAGTCTGGAGCTCACTGGGGTCCTGCATATCATTTAATCAGGCGTTTTAACACTTTTTCCCATGAAAATGATTTTTAATCACTATCATGGGGCTATGAAAATAAAATTCCGGGTAATGCAGAGCACAAGTGCACCTTTTACTATTTAAATGTATTTGTATTATATATATTTGGGCTAGAAAGGGGACCTCTCTGGGTGATTTAGTCAGTTTATGGAGCTTTGCCCACAAATCCTGGATGATCCAGGCCGAATTTGGGTGCTCATAGGCGGCCTGCCAGGCGTCCCCACCCGTGGAAAGCAAAAAAAAGTGAAGAAAACGCTTAATTATATCTTAAAACAGAGTCATTTTCAGGCTCCTCTCCACAATTGTCCCCCTAAAATGATTTTAAATCATTATTTTTGCATTTAAATGCATTTATTCTATCATTTATATGGTTCCCCAACACAATGCACATAGTCTGGAGCTCACTGGGGTCCTGCATATAATTAATCAGGCGTTTTAACACTTTTTCCCATGAAAATGATTTTTAATCACTATCATGGGGCTATGAAAATAAAATTCCGGGTAATGCAGAGCACAAGTGCACCTTTTACTATTTAAATGTATTTGTATTATATATATTTGGGCTAGGTAGGGGACCTCTCTGGGTGATTTAGTCAGTTTATGGATTTTTTCCCACAAATCCTGGATGATCCAGGCCGAATTTGGGTGCTCATAGGCGGCCTGCCAGGCGCCCCCACCCGTGGAAAGCAAAAAAAAAAAAACGCTTAATTATATCTTAAAATAATCAAAAATGAAGTTTTGAAAAATTGTCAAATTTTTTCTAAGTGCCAACGGGAGTAGTGGCCAGGTGTTTGGCGCTTCGGGCCGATTTTTCCCCTTCTCCGATGGTTGGTACAACGGAGAAGGGGAAAAAGTCCCTGGGCTTCATTTCCACTTCTCTGTCAAAAAGATTCATCCATACTTTTCAGACTACCTTCCGCACGAAATCAGAAACCCAGTTTTTGGGTGGACTCAGAAAAAAAACGGCTGTTGGAAATCATGGAAGAATGTATCCGCTCACCAAGCACTCTGAGTGGGCCTCATTTTGTGCCTCAAGACCCCCCAGCCTGGTTCTCCCAATACTTTAAGTTCGACATGGAGGAATGCGAGGGCACTTTTGCAGGTGACTCTACCCGATTATGAGGCACTATTTTGGGATGTATTTTTTACATTTTCCCGGTTCTCCAAATAGTTTAAGTGCGACATTTTGAGCCCTGGAGGAATGCGAGGGCACTTTCCCGGTGACTCTACCCGATTTTGAGGCACTATTTTGGGGTATAATTTTTACATTTTGACCCCTTTCCCCGGTTTTCACCAAAGTTGAGTTGGATGATTTCCACCATGGAGGAATGTCAGGGGAGTCCGCGGGGGACTCTTGCGGGGTCATGAGGCACTATTTTGGGGTACAATTTTTCCATTTTGACCCCTTTCCCCGGTTCTCACCAAAGTTGAGTTGGATGATTTCCACCATGGAGGAATGTCAGGGGAGTCCGCGGGGGACTCTTGCGGGGTCATGAGGCACTATTTTGGGGTACAATTTTTCCATTTTGACCCCTTTCCCCGGTTCTCACCAAAGTTGAGGGATGATTTCCACCATGGAGGAATGTCAGGGGAGTCCGCGGGGGACTCCTGCGGGGTCATGAGGCACTGTTTTGGGGTATATTTTTACATTTTGACCCCTTTCCCCGGTTCTCACCAAAGTTGAGTTGGTGATTCGACCATGGAGGAATGTCAGGGGAGTCCGCGGGGGACTCCTGCGGGGTCATGAGACACTGTTTTGGGGTATAATTTTTACATTTTGACCCCTTTCCCCGGTTCTCACCAAAGTTGAGTGTGATGATTGCTGAGTCATGATGCACTTTTTTGGGGGTACCTCATTATCAACACGGACTAGAGATGTCTCGGAGATGGCTCGGACCCCACACCCTGGTTCTATGTAACCCTGGAGGAATGTCACATGAGTCGACAGGGGACTGCTGCTGGCTAATGAAGGACTATTTTGGGGTACATTTCCCCCATTATCAACACGGACTAGAGATGTCTCGGAGATGGCTCGGACCCCACACCCTGGTTCTATGTAACCCTGGAGGAATGTCACATGAGTCGACAGGGGACTGCTGCTGGCTAATGAAGGACTATTTTGGGGTACATTTCCCCCATTATCAACACGGACTAGAGATGTCTCGGAGATGGCTCGGACCCCACACCCTGGTTCTATGTAACCCTGGAGGAATGTCACATGAGTCGACAGGGGACTGCTGCTGGCTAATGAAGGACTATTTTGGGGTACATTTCCCCCATTATCAACATGGACTAGAGATGTCTCGGAGATGGCTCGGACCCCACACCCTGGTTCTATGTAACCCTGGAGGAATGTCACATGAGTCGACAGGGGACTGCTGCTGGCTAATGAAGCACTATTTCCGGGTACTTTTTTTTCATTTTCACCCAAATTTCCCTGGATGAAATATTTTTTAGTTTTTTTGTTTTTAGCCCAGTTTTGGCCACAGCGTTGCCTGGAGGATAGGACCGAGATATGACAGACTCTCTGGCCGCCTCACAAGTCACTATTGTCGGACACTTTCTTTGCTTTACCCCGGTTCTATCACTCTTTCCTCCTTTGACCATACAACCCGTTTCCTGCTGGGGTGGTGCCTGGTTCCGGGGTACCCCAAACCCTCTCATGGTCGGGGCACCATGTATGGATGCATCGGACCCAATGTTGCCATCACCAGCCCCGCGTTGGTGCGGAAGTGGGACCATCTGACCCGGTGGTAACCCAATACTTCCCTTCGTCCATGCACCATGAATTGATGCATCGGACCCAGTGTCGCAACCACCGCTCACGCTAACGCATATAAACGGAGAACTATAACATCATTTTGATCAAATTCATTATGTGTGTTTCAGTAAGGATGTCATCTGAATGCCCGGTGTGCAGACTCTTCTATCTGGCATTGAACAAACACCTTAAGCACAAGCATGCAGTGCGGAACTTGGAGGAGAGGGGAATCCTCCTGAAAATAGCCAGTGGAAGGATAAATGTTCGGACCAAACCCTGTCCCATCGCTGGGTGTTCGTACGCTGGGAAGAGACTGGACCGTCATGTAAAACATGACCACCCTGAGTTGTCCCGACATGAGGCACAGCAGGTCATGGCAAGGCTGAAGCATAGTGTGGCACTGCAGTTGCTCCATGACCTCCGTGAGACTAACCCCATCATTGGAATGGCTACATCATTGGATATAGACAATGAGGGGGAATACCCCGGGCACCCTCCACCCTTCTCCCCACATACCGAGTGTGACAACGAGGACTGCAGGCAGGTGATGCTGGAAAATGTGGCATTGAGGGCTCAGAAGGATGCCCTCAATGATGAGGTGAAGACCCTGCGCTCCAGGCTGAAAAAGGAGCTAAAACCCAGGAAGCAGAGTGCTGCTGTTCTTGAGGAAGAGGACGAATGTATACGATTTAAGGGCCTGGCAATCCCAAGTACCTCCGGCATAAACACAGTAGCCTCAGGCAGCAATACCCCTGTGAAGACCCCGGTGAAGACTGTCATGCAGTCCCCAGTAACCTCCGGTAGCGGGACCCCTGTGAAGACCCCGGTGAAGACTGTCATGCATTCCCCAGTAACCTCCGGTAGCGGGACCCCTGTGAAGACCCCGGTGAAGACTGTCATGCATTCCCCAGTAACCTCCGGTAGCGGGACCCCTGTGAAGACCCCGGTGAAGACTGTCATGCATTCCCCAGTAACCTCCGGTAGCGGGACCCCTGTGAGGAGCCCGGTGAAGACTGTCATGCTTGCAGTAGCCTCCGGTGGGAAGACACCGGTAAAGAACCCTGTGAAGAGCCAAGTGAAGACTGTAATGCTTGCAGTAGCCTCCGGTGGAAAGAGACCGGTCAAGAACCTGTGAAGAGCCAGTGAAGACTGTCATAACCAGTTTCCTCCGGTAGCGAGACCTGTGAAGACCCGGTGGAAACTGTCATGTTTGCAGTAGCCTCCGGTAGCGAGACCCCTGTGAAGACCCCGGTGGAAACTGT